>CAUZXS010000321.1:12500-119999 GCA_963585895.1 Sepioteuthis lessoniana | reverse complement strand
TAAGTACAGTTTCAATGTCAAAAACAGTTCAAAGAATTCAGTTTAGCATAAGCACACAGTTTAAATATAAGTACGGTTTGATTGTCAAAAACATTTCTATTTTAAGCTATTCAGTTGAATCAACGAATTCAGTTTAGCATAAGTATGCCGTTAGGTCTATTTAACCCAAAGATAGGGCCTTATCAGGTGCTACCACTCCAGGCCAGAGTGGACCTGGGAGCAATGGCAATAAAGGGGTACTCCGCATTCCCCAAAGCTCCAGTATTGCTGGAACCTCACCATCAGATTGTTTAGTGTCATATCTAGGACACTCGTTCGGGGGTCTTACCCCTCTGCAGAAGTGCAGTCGGTGTATTCTAAATAGTCAAATTAAACAGACAAGAAGGCTAAATATGTTATGGAATGTTCACAATCGATAGATATGAACTAAATTATATAAATATCAACATCTTCCTCTGAAAACCTTGTGAATTTTCATCTGTATACATTTTGATACAGTCGGATGTATTTCCAGTTTTTTCCATATATATATATATATATATATATATATATATATATATATATATATATATATATATATATTGCCATCCACAGATAGACTGTTTCGTTCAATCAGAACTCTTCAGTGTGGCTAGACAGGTAGGATGCTTGAAGCCGGGATCGAAACCCGTCCAACTTTACGTTAGACTTAGTATCAGACCGCTCGGCCAACAAGCGAGGCATTATGTGGCAACAGCAGCAGCGTCTGTTTGTTTACATTTTTATATCTTATCGCCTACTAGAATGCTCAATTCTTTCGAAGAGCTTTGCCTCATGCCAGCGGCGGTCGAAAATTCCTTCGCCAGAGTGCTCAACCCTCATGGGGGAGCGTATATATTGTTTCGTTCTGATATGCTATATATATATATATATATATATATATATATATATGAGAGAGAGAGAGAGAGAAGAATATGAATAAATCTGACTGTATGGAAATATGAAAAAACAATATATTCAAAGGATGCATTTATTTATGTAGGAATAATATGCTACGTTTAACGTTTATGTTTTTTTAAAAGCATTTTGAGGGTGATTTTATGATGTGATATTGTCTCATCTCCAAAATAATTTTCAAATAAAAAAATTAAACGAAAAAATGAGAAAATTCTTATTGTTATATCATTGTTAGTAGCGTTCTCTTTCAAATTCAATGTGCTATAATCAATGTTCAAATTTTTAAATCTTCAATTTTATTTGTTTATTTGTTTCCGTTTTATTTTCTCGATTTGCTGTAAATCTAAATTTTTAAAAGCCTTATAAGAATTAGAAATTATTCAAAATTTTTCAAAAATAACATTTATGTGTGTAGTTTAGAAAAACTTTTAATGTTTCATTTAAAAAAAATCATAATGATTTTTATCTTTATATCAAACAAAATATCGCAGTTGTTGTTTGCTTTAAAAAAATCCAATTTAGAAAAATTTTGATTTGAAATCTTATCGAAACTGTAAAATTTAGCGTGATTTAATGAGAACTAACTTTAACAGGTAAATATTTAGGACGAATTCAATTTTAACAGGTAAATATTTAAGACGAATTTAACTAGATGAAAATTAAAAAACAAAAAACAACCCCCCCAAACAAAACAAAACACATCTATATCTTTGAAAATTTTTAGAAATTTTTATTAAAAACATTATTTTAATTCTTTTCTTTTATATTGAATAAAACAAACGTGTTTGTTTTCTTATTGAGAATAAAATAGGAAATATTTTGTTTAGAAATCCTATCGAAACTATTAAAATAAGTGTGATTTATTTATAATTAAGTAAAATAAACAAACTAATCTAAACTGGGGATATTGTAACTATTTAGAACTAGTTTGACTAAATAAGGAGATAAATAGAAAAAACAAGGCCTTTGATTGTGATTAGAAATAATATGTAAGATAGTATCAGAAACAATGCTAGATTTAAGAATCTTTCTGTGTTGTTGATTATATATATAATATGTTGTTGATTATATATATTCACTAACATTATAGAATCTATAGAATCTATGTTTAGTTTCTGAATTGTGTCTCAATAAACATTTCTCTCATCACCGCTTCTGAAATCTCTTGTGTTCATAAAAATGCTTTTTGATTGATATTGAAGCTTCACCGATATATATATATATATATATATATATATATAAGTCTGGAAATTTATTGGATGCACCACTCCCCTACCCCCGTAGGGTTGAGCTCTCTAGCGAATGAAGTAATCGTGTTGCCATTAGCGTTTATGCAAGGCTCTTCATATATGAATTGAGCTCTCGGTAGCCGTATGTAAACAATAGTAATTGTGATTCATAACCGTTTAAAATTTACTTCGCTGCTGCTGTTTCCCACGTGGCTGAGGGGTAGAATCTTGGATTGGCGTTTGAGTCAACCGGGTTTCGATCCCAGCTACGGGAAGCTAGTATGTCTAGCCACACTGATGAATTCTGATAGAACGAAACATCTGTCTGTAGATGACTATATATATACGTGGTGCATTCAATACGTTTCCATACATTTTTATACAGGCATTTAAAATTGTCGTAGACTCTTGAAAACTCAGTATGTTATTGCTATACGTCTTAGGAGATGACTTACCAATTTTTGTGATTTCAGGTTTAAATGAACTGCTACAGCAGGAATCGGAATACACCCTACTGAAGCCTGATTGTCACAGCTGGTGAATTTCAAAAATGCTATCTGGACGTGAGGAAACTTTAGAAGAACGATATGCAATAAAATTGTGTTTTAAACTTGGAAAAAATGCCACAGAAACGTATGGAATGCTTCAGAATGCTTTTCGATTATCTTGCATGAATCGAGCATCAGTTTTTGAGTGGCATAAGAGATTCAAGGAAAGCAGGCAGTCTGTGAGGGATGATGAGAGGTGTGGGAGGAGTAAGGAAGTCAATAGACCAGAGTTGATAAGCCAAAGGGTTAGGGTTAGGGTTACTATGTTGATGTTGTAAGGGAGTTCAGGAAGAGATTCCTTGGGAAGAGGCCAGCACTCTTGAAATCGGGTCAGTGGCATTTCCACCAGGACAATGCACCAGGCCACAACTCCATTCTTGTCACAGACTATTTGACCAAGATGGGCATCAAGACAGTTCCTCACCTTCCCTATAGTCCAAACCTTGCTTCCCGTGACTTTTGCTTATCCCTAAGCTCAGAGGCTCTCGTTATGAGACAATTGAGGAGATGAAAGAGGCTGTGACGAAGGTCATTGACACGCCCACACAAGAGGACTTCCATGGGGTCTTCCAGAAGTTGTTGGGACGGTACAACAAGTGCATTGCAGCCGGAGGAGATTACTTCGAAAGGGACTAGAGTTTCATGTGTGTACTATCAATAAAAGTGCCCATACGAAAAACTCTGGAAACTTATTTAATGATCATCGTGTATATATATGTATATATATACGAGCATTAGATTCGAATGCCCGTTGGATGCCAGGTTTATATGTAAATAAGCACAAAAAAAAAAAAAAGAAAAAAGAAAAATGAAAATAAAACTCAATTTTCTGAAATTAAATACAACAAATTTGACAGGTGAAGAAGAATATTTGTGATAATTCCAACAATGAACATCACGTGGTGCATAGAGTGTCACTATTGTTATTCTTGGGTTAACAACATTGACTTGAGACAGAAAATTATGAATTTCAACTGTCGGGAAATAGTTAGAGCATTATTTCAAAGCGATTAACTATCCCTAAATCTACAGGAGAGCCCGTTATAAAGAATTTTAAACGGTTTGGCACAATAGAGAATTTGTCTGGGCGTCGAAGAAAAGCCAAATTATCACGGAAAACTTTGTCGCAACAGTTGTTTTGAAAAACATAGCCAAAAGTTTTCATACGATGGGGAAGTACTCGCACAATACAATGTTGTTTGAATAGAAATGGGTTGTATGGAACTGATCACGATGAACCCCTTTTCATAAACCGTTGTCACATTGTTGCTCAGTTGAATTTTGCCAAAACGTTCTTGGAGAAAAAATACTTTTGGGAATGAGCACTATGGAGTGATGAAAAAAAAATGAGCTTTTTCGACGTAATGATGTAGAGAACAAAGAACACAGTGCCAACATTAAAACATGGAGGCAGCTAGATGGTGTTTTCGGGTTGTTTTGGCTAAAAGAGGACTATGCAATTAATTGAAATGGGGGTGGATAATGAAATCTGAAGATTATATCAAAATTCTGGATGGAAATCTACTACTATCAGCGCAAAATTTTGATCTTGGTCGGCGATTTAATTTCCAGTAAGGAAATGATCCCAAACATACGTTTCAATTAGTGACTGCGTGGCTTCAAAAAAAGAACATTACTGTTCTGCCATGACATTCAAAGTGTTCTGACTTGATTCCTATTGAAAATTATAGCAAGAATTGAATGTTTGAATAAATCTACGGCCACTAAAAAAAACTTCAGGAATTAGAATGTGTAACCATTGAAGAATCGAAGAAAATCCCTGAAAATTTTCAAATTTTCATTCTGTACGAATAATTTCGTCATTTCCTTTTTTATTTTTCTTCTCATATCTAGTAAATTTAAACTACACTTTTCAAAACTGAGTTTTATTTACTTTTTTAAAACTTAAGAACATATAAACAATTTGGCATCATAGGAATATTAAATTAGGTCAGAATATTCAATATTCATAGGTGTACTTATAATTTCGTTCTTCTGCGGACTGCGACACATGGGCATATTAATGTTTGCCGACGAAAAGAAACTTACATCATCAGCTCTGTGCAGACACTGGGTGCCATCTACATGATCTGCAAAGCGCGATGGCCAATGGAGACGGATATATATATATATATATATATATAGAGAGAGAGAGAGAGAAAGAGAGTCATGGGAATCTGTGTTGTCAGGACGATAATGATGATGATGATGATATATGCAGGTGGCATTGTAAGAAAATAATATATAACGGATTATATGGTAGAATTATGCTTATATTGTTCCATGAACCAGTAATATGTTGCAGGGGTATAAAATGGAAAAAGGCATACGTGACAAGATTGGATATTATAGCCATATAGCTTTACCTTTCCTTGCCAGGAATTAGAGACAACGTCTCTACTGTTCAAAGAACAGAGACAAATAGAACTCGAGAATGGGTTTCTGTAACTGTCTTGTGAAACCCTATAACATGCTAATTCTATAAGGGAGATAATTTCCTTACACTAGCAATATAATAATAGTAATGATGAATATGAAGCAGCCCCAGAGTATTGAAATAAAAGCAACAATAATAAGACGGAATAAAATTTGCTGAATGCAATACTCAGCTATTATGAACTCTGCATGTTATAAATTCCGTCGAAATAACTAAAAGGCATTATATATATATATATATATATATATATGTATATATATGTGTGTGTGTGTGGGTGTGTGTGTGTGTGTGTGTGTGTTTGCCTTAGCAAAATTTTCTTCGAACATTCAATTCCTGTACTGTGATCAACTGCGTCTTCATCTTTTATAAAACAAATGTTTTTAGTTGCTTCCGCAGTGTTAGCGGTCAGTTCGAACCAGTAAAACATAATTTTCATTAGTTCGAAAATCATTCACGGAGTGAAGCCTTGCACAACGTGTCAGCGTACCAACTACCAGTATTCAAGTAAACACTGTTTGAATTGCTTCGGTCACGTGATATAAGTAATGTTGGCGACATTCATCGAGGGTGACCTGAAGGCTCTCTTTTCAATAGCTACAACACAGTGGTGTAGAGGAGGGCGCTACTCCATTCCCTGGATTGCTCCACTTTACCCTTGATCCTTACCTTATAATGCTGAGTGTTTAACAAAGCGGCATCAAGTACCATTTTTAGAGTCGACCTAGGATTGGACCCCGGACCATTGGCGAACAACCGAAATATTGTAAAACTTTTGAGTTACCCTCGTATAGTGATGAAACAAATATTTACCCATTTTCAAGTGTCTGTTGGAAAGATACACTTGTACTGAATGTATTCAAGTCATAAGATTCAATTTCCTGTTGTGTACGACATTTAAAAAAAAATGAAGAAGGAAAAGAAAAGTTTTACTGAATATAGATCATAAAATAACTCTTAAAATGTTTTTTTTAAATTGTCTATGAGAAATAGAAATGTTCAGAAAGTGGAGGCGGTCAAACAGTGAAACGAGACCTGCACTTAGTAGCTGATATAATTCTTTTCTCTCTTCATCGCCTAAAGCATTGACCTCTTGGCGGGGGCTTAAAATACGCCGATTGTATCGCCTTTCCCAACAAAAAAAGAGTGTTACTAAACTATATCTGATGATGAGGCTCCAGTTCTGGAGCTTTGGAGAATGTGAAGTACCACTTTATTGCCATTACTCCAAGATCCACTCTAACCCTGAGTGGTAGTACCTGTTATGGTTCCATGTATATATCTTTGATCGGTTTGCAATTTATCTTATATTATATAGGAGTAAAAGTAAAGTTAGCGACCATAGTCGAGGGTGACCCGAAGGCTCCCTTTTCGATAGCTACTACACCAAAGTGTAGGGGAGGGCGCTACTCCATTCCCTGGATTGCTCCACTTTACCCTTGAACCGTACCTTATAATGCTGAGTGTTAAGCAAGGTGGTATCAAGTTCCATTTTTAAAGTCTTTGGTATGACTCGACCTGGGATTGAACCCATGTCTCCCGGGCCATTGGCGAACACTCTAACCGCTGGGCCAAACAACCTTAAACTACTCTCATAAAATGTAGATTCCCTAACATCTACGCGAAAAATAATCCTTAACGAGTTGATATGCTATCAAAATCAATCATCACCCAAAGCAAACACCGGATTTTGAGTTTATTTTATATAATTTGAAATTTTGCACGCGTGCACACACACACACACACACACACACACACACACACACACACACACACACACACACACACATATATATATATATATATATATATATATATATATATATATAAAGAGGCGTGCTTAGCGTAACTGTTATCGTCTCAGGAGATGGAATTGGCGATCTGAGTTCAAATCCAGGACGAGATTGTTGGCGTACACTTCGCTCTTCTCTCTCTAGCTATGAGTAAATAGTCAGGCAGACAGGCCTTGATAATTCAACCAGACTAGGAGAAGGAAAACTGAATTCAAACTAGAAGACAAATTTTTTTGCCCAACCGTTTTGCCACGATCAAGATGCAACACAATATCAACCTTTAAAAGGAGTACACTCCTTTTAAAGGTTGATATTGTGTTGTATCTTGATCGTGGCGAAACGGTTGGGCAAAAAAATTTGTCTTCTAAACTACAAAGATGTAATTTCCTTTTTTTTGAGGGGGAGGAGTATTTCTGTGAACGTTCTCTTTAGAAAATTATGACTTTTTGTAACGAAGGGAAATTTGAAAACATCAATCAAGATATGTGTCAAAGCCATTGATGTTTCATTAAGATTTGTGGCAATAATAAAAAACGATTCATTTTTTTTTGTCCAATAGTGTACATATATTTGACAAGATATATAAGTGTAAGCTGGAAATATACGAAGACCTGTAAAAGCAATATGTAAAGAATGACCGGACTGCCGAGGTTTTATTGCCAATTCAACTTCTGCACAGAAAGAAAAAAGGGTAATATGCAAAGAGGCTCCAAGATCGGCCAGAAGCTATATCTGCACGAATCTGGCATTTCCGCATTGTGATGAAGACTGGCGATATCGTGATGTACAACTGGGCGATCCAGATTAGTGGTAATGAAGAAAAACAATGGCACAATGTTTTTTTTATCATTACCACTAATCTAGATCGCAGTAATGGATGCTCAAATCTAGATCGCAGTAATGGATGTTCAAATAAAGTTAGTGTATGACTCAATTTTTTCATTATTTTATTCTAAGGATTGCATCCTTTATTAATCCCGTTGTACATATTCTAAAAACTTACAGTCTGTATTTTAAGGAATCCTCCACCCCTCAAAAATGATTATATAAATTAAATGGCCTAAGCTTATTCAAAATTGTTAGCGCATGTTAGAACATCAATTTTCCAATTTATTCTTTTTTAACCCTTGTGTTATACTTGGATTTTCCATGCTGAGGGATCATTTTGATGCAAGGTGCTCTCATTAATTTGATGATTAAGTTAGTCGACCATAGTCGAGGGTGACCCGAAGGCTCCCTTTTCGATAGCTACTACACCAAGGTGTAGGGGAGGGCGCTACTCCATTCCCTGGATTGCTTCACTTTACCCTTGAACCGTACCTTATAATGCTGAGTGTTAAGCAAGGTGGTATCAAGTTCCATTTTTAAAGTCTTTGGTATGACTCGACCTGGGATTGAACCCAGATCTCCCGGGCCATTGGCGAACACTCTAACCGCTGGGCCAATGTCCCGGTTGAATTTGAAATCTCCCCAATTTGATGATTACCGTGAACAAAATAAGGAGTTATGGTGGTTACATTTATGAAACTCGATACTACTTAATATGAACAGTAGAGCATGTCCAAAAGTTATAATTTGTAGGGTATGCGGATATCTATTAATTGATTGAGTGATTTTATAGGCATATCAACCAATCTAGGGTTATTTGATGCGTAGAGGTTAGGGAACATACTTTGTATGTTCATGTTTACATTTTTAGTGCCTTTGTTCGCTTGTTTGTTTCTTTTTTTGCACATTGTTCAATCGAATACGAATAATTTTAAATAACTCTATTTGACCCATAGATGGGACTCTAACAGGTACTACAACTCCGGGTAAAAGTGGACCTGGTAGTAACGGCTATGAAGTATTCCACACTCCTCAGAGATCCAAGACAGAACCTCACCTGTTTAGTGTCTTACCTTTGGGGAGGTCGTCTAACGCCTTCACAGGGGATATTTTCCGTGTATTCGAAGCCCCGCCATTAGGGCTAGGGTATCAATTGTAATGAAGTGAATGAAATAAGAGGTTATGGTGGTTTTATCATATCATGGGAATAAGTTATGCGGGCTTAATAAGTAAGCGGGCTTTAATGAGCGTAAAATATCGAAAGACAATCGAGAGGATGTTGGAAGTATTTTTCCTTGTCTCATATTTTAAATTCCAGAATGTAGAGTGTGAAAGCCATTTTTTCCTGTCTCTTCAGGAATTTCTCTATTCAGTGACGTTTTTGGTCAAAGATCGCGGAGGTATGCTCTACTACAACTGCAAGTCTTTTAAATCAAATATCAAATCAGTAGCCAAATAACACACACACACACACACACACACACACACACACACACACACACACACTCACACACACATTTATATCCCTCCATATATATATATATAAACAAATGAAGCAGGCCAAACGTTTCTCTTCTCTTCTATTTTTCTCTCTTTTTTATAATCAAACATTTCCAAATGAATCAAATTTTGACATTAAATAATCCATAAGTAGTTTATATGCAATTAAACAAATAAACCAAACCAAATCTTTCTCTCTTCTGCCTCTCCTCTCTTTTTTTCTTTATCTCTCTTCTCTTCTATTTCTTTCTTTCTCTTTCTCTCTCTCCCTCCCCCTATCTCTCTCCCCTTTTCCCCTTTATTGTAATCAAGCCTTCACAAATGAATCAAATTTTAGCATTAAATAACCCATAAGGAATTATTATACCGTTGAACAAATAATCCAACCAAATCAAACGTCTGTTTAACTATGATTTCAGGATGGTTGGAATAGAATGCAGTGAATAAAATGAACACCTGGAAAGGAGACAAATAACTGGAGAATATAGGAAGAACTGAAACCATCCAGACCATAGCACTGCTAAAATCGGATAGAATAATTAGAAGAATCCTAGAGGCCTGCTGAGAGACTTGTTGTCACTCAGACCCCAGTGAAAAACTATTAGCTTGAGCTGGTAGGAAAAACTGATGAGAAGTAAAATAATAACACTCAAGAAAGTACTGACTTGGAAGATACCATGCCATGATAACATACACTGATTCTGGTTTAAAGAATTTTCGTCTGTTCACGGCAAATTGAGTGAAGAAGATATGGATCTATCAGCGAGATTTATATATATATATATATATAAAATCAAAAGCTGAATATCATTTGGACATCAAGTCGCCTTTGCAAGATATTACACCAGATATGGAAACAAAATCATTTGCTTGTAAAATCTGTAGGTTGGTTCTTCCTTCATCTTCAAAGATCGAAATTCACATGAAACAACACAAACAAGACGAGATTTTCCTGTGAAGATTGTGAACTTGTATTTTCAAGAGAGTCTTGAGTGAAACAACATATGACAATACTTATTAGGGAAAACCTTACGGTTATAAAGTTTGTGGATCTGTATTTCCAAAA
Source organism: Sepioteuthis lessoniana (assembly GCA_963585895.1). Taxonomy (NCBI): domain Eukaryota; kingdom Metazoa; phylum Mollusca; class Cephalopoda; order Myopsida; family Loliginidae; genus Sepioteuthis; species Sepioteuthis lessoniana. The sequence continues at coordinate 109,665 of CAUZXS010000321.1, read as the reverse complement.
AGCGAGAATTAGCAAAACCACATACAAATCCATAATTTGGAAAAACTATTTTCCTGTGAGGCTTCGACGTTTTCATGTACTTCAAAAGAAAAAAGACACATGCGAACACCCACCGCTGAGAAACTACATACTTGTGAAGTTTATGACTTTCTTCTTTTATTTCAAAAGTAAAGAAACACGTGCTAACTCACACAGAAACCATTTTCTTACGAAACTTGTTTTGCTAGATAAATACGAGACAAAAGTCCTTGAATAGATTACGAAGGGGAAAACTACTCTGATCCAGAAAGATTCCCCAAAAAGGAACAATCCCAAGCAATTACAGTTGTGATCCTGACTGCATAGATAAGAGAGGAAATATATTGAATGCCGTGGACTAATTCCGGAAGCAAAAAAAACCCAGATCGTCTATCATATATATATATAAACCAACACATCCCCAAAAGGGTAGAAATAAAGCGGAAAAATGTAGCCATGAAATGGATAAACAACAAAATGGCCTATGATATGGTTCCCCAAACATGTCTAAAAATATTTAAAAATCAGGAAAAGTCATAAACTTTATCACGAAAGATACGAAAAACTGGAAATTGGAATTAAGTGGAAGAGGATAAACTCCAGCAGAAGTTAGGAGACTTTCTAGCAACTCATTTGGCAACAAATCCACTTAATTATATATTAAGAAAATGCACTGGATGCAACATGTTTACAAAGCCATGGATAAAGATAAACCACAACATGTATATGAATGATATTAAAATATTTATAATAACTAGAAACCTTTGTGCAAACTATCTGAATCTACAGTCAAGATATACGAATGGGATTTGGGATTGAAAAATAGGCAAATGAAGAAAAGAGAAACAACGGAAAGAATAGAATTGCTCAATCAGGAAAGCATCAGAAGACTTGGAGAACAAGAAAACAACAAATACCTGGGAATATTAGAAATGGACACCATCTGGCAAACAGAGACGAAAGAAAATGTAAGAAAGGAGTTCATGGCTTGTCCATTTTAAGAATAATATACATGTGTCTGATAAGATTTCTACAGCAGAGTTTGTTTTCGAGAAGTTTTCTCGTATCTCAGAAGAACTAGAAAACTTCTCGAAAACAAACTCTACTGTAGAAATCTTATCAGACACATATATATCATTCTTAAAATGGACAAGCCATGAACCCAAATAGATGGATCAAAGAACAAAAAAATTAATGATGTACTCGAGAGATAACATTGCTAGATTCTATGTCTCAAGAAAAAGGTGGATTCACCATCATTGAGGATTGCATAGATGCAACAATTTAAGGACTCGAGGAATATACCAGAAAAAAAATTCCAAGAAAGACTTATTATAGCAAAGAGTAACAGTAATATCAGATTTAGGACAAACAACAAAATATCAAAACCCAGAAAACAAAAATTGGAAGAAAAAAATATATATATGGGTACTTCAAACGACAAACTAAGGAAATTTCCCATAAGAGGACTTTGGGTCTTGATAAGAAGGGAAAACCTGAAGAAAGAAGCTGAATTTCTTTTAATAGCAACACAATATAATTCAATGAGAAAAAATTACGTGAAAGAAAAACCTGATAATACGTAGACAGAGATAAATAAATAATAAGTGAAAACAGCAAACTAGCACAAAAAGGATTACCAGACTAGGTACGATTCGGTGGGAAAATTGTTCCATAGGGAACTGGCCAACTAGTAGATAGTCTGCAACAAAAAAGGAACACTGTCGTATTTTCTAGGGCGACAATTTTATCGCTCCACCGTGTATTATAGAACAACATGGTCGAATTTCAATCTCTTGCACAATTCTGCAATCTGAACGAAAGGACACTTTAGAAGAACGACATTCAATAAAATTCTGTTTTAAACTCGGAAAAATGCCATAGAAACCTATGGAATGCTTCAGACTGCTTTTGGAATATCTTGCATGAATCGAGCATCAGTTTTTGAGTGGCATAAGAGATTCAAGGAAAGCAGGGAATTATTCGCGAGGAACTGAAGATGCGGAAGATTTGCGCGAAGTTTGTCCCAAGGGTGCTCAGAGAAGATCAGAAAGACGTCATGACAGCAGAGATGTGGTTGAGTTGATCAATTCAGATCCCTCAGTTCATGATGCTCTGGTGACCTGCGATGAAAGCTAGATCTACTGCTATGACCCAGAGACCAAGAGACAGAGTTCCCAGTGGAAGCATGCTGGCCCTCTCTGACCCAAGAAGGCCAGACAGAGCAAATCCACCCACAAACTTTTGATGGTCCCTTTTTTGACAGCACTGGTATGATCTACATGCACTGGGTTCCCACTAGACAGACAGTCAACAAGGAATACTATGTTGAGGTTTTAAGGGAGTTCAGGAAGAGATTCCGTCGGAAGAGGCCATCACTCTTCAAATCGGCTCAGTGGCATATCCACCAGGACAATGCACCAGTCCACAACTCCATCCTTGTCACAGACCAAGATGGGCACTAAGAAAGTTGCTCACCCTACCTATAGTCCAGACCTTGCTCCCAGTGACTTTTGGTTATTCCCTAAGCTCAGAGGCTCACGTTATGAGGCAATTGAGGAGATGAAAGAGGTTGTGACGAAGGTCATTGACACAGGTTTGACTTAATTCTCTGGAGATCCTCTCAGAGCCCATATTGTGATTGATTCTGTTGAGCGATTATCAGGTCCAAAGATTATCTGCTGGTCCACCTGCAGGCTTGAGAGACTGGGATCGTGTTAGCATAAAAAATAACCAAACTGATCCGATTTTATGAAAGTTTTTTTTTTACTATAAATAGCACCAACAATACATGAAATAAATACAGTTCAATAGGGAAAATGTAATTAAATTGAAATGTATCTTATATACAAACAGTACCTCGAGTGTTGGTTATTGGAGAGAGGTGGTTTTCGTCTTAATATTTTTCGGTTTAGCAGGTTGCTTAGTGATTTTTTACTTATTGGGCTTGTCAACGACGCATGCTCAAGCCTGATTCAATTTCCGGTTTTCTCGATGGATGACGCCACATCCGCCCAGAGATGATTTCCTCACGTCGGGGCTAGGCTGTCTTCTTACACGTCAACAATCACGGTACTGACCGGAAGTAATCGCCCCGGCTGTCACAGCAAAAAAACTTTCACATCGGATCGGGGTGAGGCTTATTTATTGAAAATATCCCCACCTCCCGCTAATCAAGTAGTATTACGCATAATTAATTCAGCCGTCCTCTAGCACGTGTGCCACCTTCTGACATTATCCAAAGTACTATTTCATGTCGTGATTTTCTTGCGTCCTACTTTCTGATATAAACAATTCATATAAACATCGATAATTGAGAATAGTGTTTATTTTTAGAAGTTACGTTTTTATTCTGTAATCAATACAGATTATATTTCCAACTTTACGAGTAAAGCTTTTTAGAACAATCATTATCAACAAACAAGAAAGGATTAACCTTTTTACAAGTAATTTCGAATGGTGTTCTTATTTCTTTTAACGTACCAAAGTCCTCACGGCCTATCAACCTCTTGGGTTTTTCGAAGACGCACCTTTTTTCACTTGCCGTTTTCTATTTTACAGCATATCTATCTTTATTGATATTATTATTATTATTCCATTTTTCGGGGAAAAATTGCCCCTGCCACATAAGTATGTTATCAAATAAAGAATATTTTTTCTAATCGAAAAATATAAGTTTTAATGCAAGAAATTGGCAGATGTTTTATTGAAAAATCTTTAAAAATGTTTTTATTTATTTTTAATGATATAAAAATGATAGACGAAAAAAGTATGGAAACCTACAGTAACACTCATGTTAGCAATTTTCGGCTTCGTCACAGCGATTCGAGATTTAAGAGAAAATGTTCGGAAAAAAAAAACACAACATTTTATTATTGAAATAGAAAATTTAAAAAAAATGTAAAAATTAGAGCTTTAAAGACAATGAAACATTTGTAGATTATTACCAGGTAAAGCATTAAATATCTAAAATAAAAGCGATTAGAAAATCATTATCATTTTACTGTTCGAATAATAAATTAACAATAAATTAAAAATGATTATTTCATTGAGTTTTCTTAATTGTACACATTAGTTGAGTTTTTTGCGTATGCAATGCCTTCCGTACTAATAATATTTAGAAGGAAACTAAAGCGCACCTTTGTATATTAAAATGACGCAGAAAGTCTCTTGCCATTAATTTTGATCTACTTCGATTTAAATACTATAGTAAGTGAGAAAGTTATCAATGTTTAAGTAATATTTTTAACATAAATCGGTTAATTAACGTTTTTAGTTGCTAAGTTCATTAAGAGACTTTTAAACGTACTTTGAAATTTTGATAGCATCTTTTGATTTATGTCACTTCGAGTTGGGTATAGTTATCGACTTTTTGTTAATTTAGATCTTTAAAATGTATTAAAAATGAATTAGATATGCAATTTTATTTTGCTTTTAATACTGATAATTATAATGTTACTACCTTTCAAATAAAACTAAAATTTAAACTTAAATAATAACTTTGATTATTTTGATTCGTTTTAATGGAAAAAGAGCGAAATATTGCGAGTAACTAATATAGTAATATAGAAAAATATATAGAAATATAATAAAGTAATATATAAAGAAAAATATATCAAAATGTTATATATGATGTATTGGAAAATATATAGAAGTATATAATATCTATCTATCTATCTATATATATATATCTAGATATATATATAGAAACATAATAGAGTAAAAAAAATTCATATATAAAAATATAAAATTTATATATAAAATATATATATATATATATATATATATATATATATATATAAACATAATAGAGTAAAAAAATTTGTAGAAATATATATATATATATATATATATAGTAATATATACAAAAATATGCAGAAATTTGAAACAGTAATAAACAAAATATATAGAAATATATACAAATAGTATGTACAAGGAACACACACACACACATACATATATATATATTCTTTTTTTTTTCTTTTTTTTTTTTTAAAGAAATTTAATGCAGGTTCGACTTTTTAACCAGAAGAAATATCGATACAGAATTAATTCCCTAAGAATCTGAAAGAAAATGTTTTTAATTAAATCATAGAAGTAATGCCCTCAAAACATTTTTAAAATTTGATATTCCCATTTGGAGTATCATTTTCTTCCAACAGCTCCCAATTTAAACTTTTTCTTTATTTCATGTATACCTCAGACTTTTGTTTTTATCATATACGGAAAGTATATGCCGTATCATATATCCCTACCGATATAATAGCATCATAAACATGGGGGAGGTAAAGTTAAGTGACCAGGAAAAATCAGATAAAGTTTTGATAAAGTAACTAATGCATTATGAAATTCGTTCATCTATAAATGTACACTAAAATTTTCATTTAAATCGGATAATTCCCTGATTTTTGGTGATTTTTTTCATTCCGAGTTAGTGATTTGTTGAAGTTCGAAAGTTGTTTGTACCATATATATGTTGTTTGTACCATATATATAAGTAAGGAGTTGAGTTTTGCACACCAAGGATAAATGACGTATATTTTGGAGTTTAAGTGTGATACCCTCTTCATTTGGAGGTGGACGACGATTTATAAACAATTAATTTTTTATGAATGCGTTTTAAATCACAGAAAAAAGAAAAAAGAAAACCACTTTCATTTTATTGTTTGAGACCGATCCGAAAAGAACATATAATATCCAGAATAAAAGTGAGAAGGTTTTTGTAACAACTTGATTATTCAGTTAATAAACTGTCGAAACTTTATCAATATTCCCACCTTTATCGGTCTCTCCGATGGTGGGCTTTAGAATACACTGATTTTGCAGAGGGGAAGATTCCCTCCACAATGGGGTGTCCTGCGTATGATACGATGGAGAGGCTCTAGTTCTGGAGGTTGAGGGAATATAGAGTGCCTTTTTATTGTTATTACTCCCTGGTCCACTCGATATTTTTTAAAAATATCTTTTTGAGCAATCTATGGGTAATTTGTTGCATGAGATTTTTGACACTGTTTTTTTGATGCTGAGGTAGTTTTGTCGCATGGGAGTTTTGTTTCTGTATATTTTGTCGCAGGGGCATTTTGTTGTGTTTTTTTCGCACATTGTTTTTATTTTTTTGTCATGAGGTATTTTGTCGCTTGGGTTTTTTGATGATTGGATTCTTTGTCGCACAGGTGTTTTGTCACATGGGGTTTAAATACATTTCTGTATCAGCTTGTGGCGTTTACCGGTCTTTGTGCTCATGAGTAAAATCAAACAATCCGTGATACTTGTTACGCAGATGATTATAATGACGATAAACGATTCTTTACAATGGTAATGACTGATTGATTTCAACAGAATAAAATATTTTATGCCTATCGGTTAGAAAATCACATTCATTGTATGTTCATATTTCCATTTTTTGTGGAGTTCTTTTTTGTGGAGTATTTGTTGTTATTTTTTTATTTGCACACGATATGTTTAAAAAAAATTGTATTCGATTTATATCGAATACAAATGTTTTTTTAAACAGATCAATTTGATCCATAGATGGGACCCTAAAAATTACTACTGCTGTGGGTCAGAGTGGAAATGGGAGTAATACCAATTAAAAGGTACTCCACGTTCCGCAGATCTCCAGATGCAGGACGTCCCCTTATTTAGTTGGGGGAGTCTGACCCTTTTTAGCCTCGTGACAGGGTGACCATACCATTTAATAGTGACCAAATATGTCTTGCTTCCGTCAAGTCAAATTATGCCAAACTGTTGAAGATGGGAGCAAAACATATCGAGACTGAAACTTAATCTTTTTTAAATTTGAAAATTTAAATTTAATTGAAGAGATTTGCAAAGCTATGTGACTTATATGATGGTATCTAAACTTCTCACCAAGTTGTCTCGATATTTTTGTCCAGATGGTTTTTGCGAAAAACAGGATTGTGCAAGTGCAGAAACCTCCATACTCAGACCTAGATCACTTATCTTGTGTTTTAAAAAGAAATTTCATTTTAAGGTTGATATTTGAAAAATCACTACGCAGTTTTCACACTCCGAAAAAATAAATTTCAAAGATGTTCATTTTTTGAGTTTGAGTTTGAGTTTTGTTTAACGGCATAACTCAAACTCAAACTCAAAAAATGAACATCTTTGAAATTTATTTTTTTCGGAGTGTGAAAATGAAACATTATTGACAGAAGAAACTTTATCTCCTATTTGGTCTTTCCTTATCCGTAGTTTGTCAAGGATGTAAATTTGTATAATCTAAAACTTTATTCCCAATTCCAACAATTTTAACACTGGAAGAAATGATCCAATTCTAAGAGATTGTATCACTGTTTGTTAAAATATAAGTACTTACGAGAGTTATTCAATAAATAAGATATTATCGAAAGAGTCGGAAATAGGAAACACTTTTTACAGTTGTAACTTTTCCAAAGAAATCAATAGTAATAAGTCATTTCAAATCTCAGAAGACTGTTCGCATGACCTTCTTTATTGCTCCCAGAAGTTTTTCTTAAACGGAAAGTCAGTGTATTAACAGTATATTAACCCCATTAACTGTGTTTTCGACTCCTCTTTAATTTATTTGTAAACATTATTTTATACATCACACTTCCTTCTGTAAATTTCACATGGTTTACATTTCTCAGCTAGCAAAAAGTTGATGACAGAACCTGGAGTACTCTGTTTGAATAACCTTAAAACAAATATTATTGAGAGATTAAAATGTAAATGTAAGCTCTGCATTGTTTGGAAACAGTTTTATTGCAAAAAGATATTTTGCTTTAAACTAATTCCAAACATGCATGTTTATATATTTTTTTCCCGAAAAATTCCACATATTAATGGCCCTCTTATATATATATATATATATATATATATATATATATATATATATATGATAGTTATTGGAAATAGTTTTGCATCATCGATTATGAAGAAAAAGAAGTAAAGAAAGGTAGTATATATATATATATATATATATATATATATATATATATATATATATATATATATATATATCCCACTTTTCTTTACTTACTTCCTAAATATGCACTCTTCAATATATATATATATATATATATATATATATATATATATATATATATATATATATATATATATATTGAAGAGTGTTTATTTAGCCAGTAAGTTATTATTCAAGCTAGTTTTGTTAAAGACGATGGAACACTATTTGTTTATTATTTTTAATTTCATTTTTTCAAGACTCCTTGTTATTTTTCTAGTGTCAGGATCTTGATGGTAAATGAATTATCCCATATCTTCTGCCCAAGCGCTTTCGACCATATATATATATATATATATATATATATATATATATATATATATATATATATATTAGTGGCGTTTCTTAGGTCAGTTCTTTTTGGATTCTCTCTGAAAAGCTATTCACTCAAGTTCAATTTATTTCGAAGTGATTAAAATTCATTTAGAACAAATAATTTCTCCTTGACTTTCGTTCGATTCAGTGTTCTGACTCGAATATCTTGTCTTTTTACTGTTTTGTTTTAAAATGTTCCTTCAGAAAGGTTTTGATAATAATGCTCCTAATAATGTTGCAACTCTTTGGGATTAAATGCAATGAGATCAGTCTGGTATGGCTACCCCTTTTGAGTTGCATATAAATCATGTCTCGAGCTAAAGGTGGCCGGGAGGGGTATTTCGGTGCAAGAACTAAATATAGATATGCGTGGGTGGGAACGAATATTGCTGCTGTATCCTTAGTCACTTTTGACAGATGGTAACCAGTAATACGAATGTGTGTGTGTGTGTGTGTGTGTGGTCGCCTGTCTATCTGACTGCCAACATCACACGTTGTCTTGGTAGGTGGATGTGGCAAAATATTCTTATCGTCAATTTCCGGTTTGTCATAAGACCGACCGTTCATAACAAACATTCAGTAAGTCCTCACCGCCTGCTAAATTTCCGTTTTATTCCTGCATTCGTCCTACACCCTAATTTTTTTTCAGTGCAACTGAGAAAAACAATTAAGTCTTTAATATAAATGCAGGTCAGAAGAATTCGACAATTTCCGTCGAACCGATCAAGAAATGTTTCAAAAATATTTTTGATACGAGTGTCATTCAATAAATAAAGTGAATTTTGGCTAAGGAGTTGGAATAGGAAACACTGCTTGGTTTGATTTCTTTGTTTAATGTCTTGATAACCATCGTGAAGAAGAACAATCGTAGTATTATTCAAATGGGTTTGATAATACCACCACTGGGAATAAGAAGGTTCATAAGAGAAAGTGAACGCAATAGCACGACTGGGGTTCTAACTCGCTAATTACTATTTTAGCTATCCAATACATTAGCCATTACGTTACGGGAACACCTCTCCAAGCACTGTTTACAATGGCACCTTTTTGAAGGAAATCAATATTGATGGGTCACTTTCACATTCCACAATATCTTTTTTACTAGCTGCTGCACTTGAAACGTTTTCTTTACCGGAGTGTGTGTTTCCCTTCAATGTACATTTTTTTTCGAAATATTTACGTATTTGATAAACAGGAATTTTCCACAACGAGCTCAGCTTCTTCGTACACATCCCACCAGTCATTAACATTCCCTTTTTTCTTTTCAATAACTTTTAACCCTCTTATTTCATAACATTCATAAATGAATGAAGTTAACATGCTGTTAAAAATTAATCAATCAATCAAACTATTCCTATTAGTTTGTTTTCTTTATTTCTAATGAAATACTGAATAAACATGACATTAATTTATTGAATTATTTTATTGAATTATGTTTTAATAAATGTAACATTATGTATTTTGAATTGTATCTAAAGTTTTAAAAATAATTCCACAAATATGATAGGGTGACCTTTTTGGATATCATTCTGTCTGACTGAACAAATCATTTCTTGGAACATATTGTTCTTCAGTGATTTGATTGATTGATTTTAAAGGCAGCCTATCTGTCTCGGGATTATTTATGCCTAGAGGTTAGGGATTCGTGTTCATTGCACGTTCATTTTTTTTGGTCGGGGTTGCACACAGTCCAATCGGATACAAATAATTTTGCACAGATCTATTCAACAATGGGTTAAATAGATATATAACCCTAACAGATCAAATAGATCTATGACCCTAACAAGTACTACGACTCAGTTGGGCAATGACTGTGAAGAAAGTAACACCATACCGCAATTCATTCCGCCAGAAATTTGGTAACAGCATTTTTTTACTGTTTCGGATTCATTCTAATCCGAGTGTTTGGTAGTCAATAAAGTGCAAAAGACTAAAAAAGAGTTAGATGAGTTTAATGGTCATGGCAAAGGTATGGCAGCTCTAAAGCCTCACACTGATCGTTCTGATAAGAAAAGAACTGTCGAATCTGGCCATGATTTACAACGATTCTTGCAAGTTGATCAGGTCTGTAGCCAGAGACATTGGAGTGTCTTGAGCTTCTTATCAGGCAGGTAGTTGATGAAGACTTTCAGCATTTCCCATATTAGATGAGAATAGGCTAATTTTAATTACAGACCATGAAGAACAAGAGAAAATATCGTGGTGCAAAGCTTATGAACAAATTCAAGCATTTCCTCCCACCGAACATGCTTTGTTTTTTCTCAGATCAGAAAATTTTCAACCACTGATGGTGAACTCACCCAACTCTCTCTTCACAAGATGTACTGATTGTGATTAAAAACAAACACCTAGCTCACATTATGGAGTTTGGGGTGGTTACTAGCGATGATGTTTGGAGTAGTCATTAACTTCCATTCATCTTTCCACGTAGCCTCATAGTTAATATGGAAGTGTCTGGAAGAGAGAGAGAGAGAGAGAGAGAGAGAGAGAGAGCAACGAAACTCTGTGCTAAGATAAACTGAAGGCAAGGATTATGGTAGCAGTTATCAATTCAAATAAAAAGACCATCTGAAAGGCTTGTAGGAGATTCCGAAGACGTCTGGAGGATGTGGTCAAAGCCAATAGCGATTTCTTTAAATGAATTTAATATATAGTATTTAAAGATATTTTCAGGTAATTTTGGTAAATATATTTAATTGTGAGAACTCATTTAAACGACAATTTACCCATCGCACCCTGTATAGTTAAAACTCTGTTGGAGCATAGTAAATTTTAAATTTTTCTAATTGGAATTTTTGTTCGGTTACTTCTAAAATAAGAGGAGGCGCGCTTGGCGTAATGCCTGTCCAAGGAAAACCAATCGGTGACCTGAGTTTAAATCCGGTACAAGGCTGATTTCGTATCACTTTGTACTATTACCCTTGGGAAAACATGCTTCCATTTATTCTTCCAGCTATGAATAAACTGGATTTTTCAGCTTTGGTTAGGTAACGTCAAGGAAAAGGGAAACATGGAAATAAAACCAGCTTTACTCCGGTAAAAGATTGTCTTGTAGCAAAAGAAATGGATAAATATATACTTCTAAAATATTTACTACTTTATTCCGATTCCACACCGTTTACAGCAACTGTCCAACAAATGATTGGTTGAGAAATATAAGATAAAAGCATAAGAAACGAGGAAATATATCCATTTATTATTATTACTATTATTATTATTATTATTCACTCATTAGAGTTTTTCACATCAGCGTTAGCTGATGATCTTTCATTGGAGTTTGAGTGACAGCAAGTCTTCTTAAGTCTCCAGGATTCTTCTCAGTATTCTGGCCGTTCTAAAAAATGCTGTAGTTTGGATGGTCTTCACTCGTCCGCCAACTTCCAAGTCCTCCGGTCCCTTTAATAGTCCTTTAGTTACTGTTCCGAATGCATTAATCAGGATTGATATAATCGTCACCTTCATGTTCCATAGTTTTTTTTTTAATTCCCTGGCAAGGTCGAGGTACTTATCCTTCTTTTAACTTTCTTTCAGTTTTATTCTGTGGTCGACCGGTACAGCAAAGTCACCAATTTTGTAAGTTCTCTTTTTTTGTTGATTATTATTAGGTCTGGTCTTCTGGCCGAGATTATGTGATCCTGGAGAATGACACACACATAAACCCCTCTGGGACTTTGATATACAAACGTATGTCAAAGTCCCATAGGAGTTTATGTGTGTGTTATTCTCCAGGATAGCTGCTGAGTGCATATACCATTTGTTCGTATGGTGAAATTTAAATTTCTTGTACACCTCCCAGTGGATCTCATTGCCCACCCAGTCGTGTCTAGTCTTATACTCCTTCTGTGCTAATTTGCTGCATTCACTTATTATGTGATTGATGGTTTTGTCTTTATCACCATATAAACTACATTTGCTATTTTGTTGCGTCTTATCTATTCTCGCTTTGATATGATTGGTTCTTATGGCGTTGTTTTGTGCTGCGACTGGGAGAGATTTTGTTTCTCTTTTAAAGTTTCCTTTTGTGAGCCACATCTAGGTTTTCTCGTGCGAGATGTTTATTAGTCATTTAAAGCGTCCATAGAGTTGTTTTTCTTCCCATTTTTGTTTTCTAATTATTGTCATCCTGTTGGTCACCGTGTTGTCAGTATCGTTTTTGATGGCTGTAATCAGTCCTCGTTCGTGTTTTTTTTATGTAGTCATCGAGTCGTTGTATCGATGCGTCAACACTGTCATCAATGCTGGCAAGCCTTCTTCCTCCTTCCTTTCTTGATACATATAGTCTGTCAACGTTGTCTCTGGGATGTAATGCCTTTTGCATGGTCATTAGTATCCTTGTTCTTTGGTCCATTTGCTTAAGTTCTTCTCTGGTCCACTTCGTTACTATTATTATTATTATTATTGTTGTTGTTGTTGTTGTTTACACCTTGCGAGTTTTTTTCCTACCAGTTTTAACTGGTAGTTTTTCACTGAAGTCAAGGAGGCATTGCCGATGGTTTTATCATAAAGATTCATTGGAATTGATTTTACTTAATGAATGCATTGGAAAAATGATTTTACAATGAAAATTTGTCGCTCTGCATCAAATGTTAGTTTGTTTTCTAACTGAGGATGAACAAACTTTTCCCAATTAGATTCTGAAATAAAATATATCGCCGTAAATCACATGGACGTAATGTCCCGGAAAGCTTCAAAAAATTTACCTGGTTCGTACTTAATGCATAGGCTAAACTTCAGAACTTGATCTTACTGACCCACAAGCGTTATTTTCAATGTTGACTTTATTACCAATCTTAAAACACTAGTTTGTTTCACTGATTAGGGATCCAGGCATCGACAATTCTTCGATAATTTTAGAGCACATGGCGATTATTTTCTGCTTGATAGAAAATTCCTGAATTAAAAAAAATGTGGCTGATAGATTGAAGGTGCAACAAGCACGTTCAGTCTATCAGCCACTATAATCTACCCTGGGCGTATGTAGGGTACTTTAAGTGTGGATGTAGGACATTTTCGGAATTTCACCCAAGGAACTGCAAATGGCATTGATAGGTTGTTCCCATGAACTGCTGAAAAATAAGTTGTTTTGACGGGAACGAAGGAAATTTGAAGAATAATATTTTGTACTTGCATTGTACCCATCAAAAATCGTAACTTGCCGATCGTTATTCTACGAGCATTGAATGAGCAGTGTGGATCAGAAGTAAGGAATAAGATTCTCAGGGAATGAGATGTAAGAATTGCTATAAAAAGTTACAGAAATAAGATAGTTTTATCATTATCATTCTTACGATAAATAATATTTACTTATATTTTAAAAGTATGGTTTTATGTTTCTTGGATAGAACGTGTAATTTTTCAAATTGTAAAAGTATCCAAAATAGCTTATTCCTTTCAAAATTTGCTCTAGATAAAGAAATTAACTGATTTTCTATGTTACAACAGGAAATTTGGACATTTTCAATTCATGCACGATGAGAATAAAACAGTATATGAAACAAAATTTATGTGAATTCATATTCAAGTTACGCAAAAATATACAAACATTTTTAAAGTCATTGAAAATTCTCTACTCAGCCCCAGAATACATATAGGATGTTCTGTAAAATGGGTAAATCTGATAATTTCTTTACCTAGATCACAAAAGCAAAGTTAATTCCATTTATTTTCCATAAACAAATGAGATATAGCACTTTCTGCAATGGAACAAGAAAAAAGTAAAAATTACATTGCATAGTTGATAATGAATTATCCAAGAAATTCGTAAGAATGTTACACAAATAAAAAAAAAATCATCGGTCAATAATTATATGCCAACAAGAATGTTTTAATTATTTACTTATTTGTTTAATATTCAAAGTAAATTCTATAGTCAGGCCTGTTTGGTCGGTCGTTTACTTATTACTTGTATTACCGCCCCTCCTCAATTTTGCCAGTTTTCAACATCCGTTGAGCTGACTTCCGGTGCATGCCCTATCCCGCACAATCTCAGTCCACACTATTCACATTCTGACAAAAAGATAACAACGTGGACTCTCCCAGCTTTACCCACTCTCTTCCTCACAGTACCTGTTGGTCAATGCAATGTGACACACACACACACACACACACACACATATGTATATTTATATAACGGACTCTCTGTCTGTCTGTCTGTCTCTCTCTCTCTCTCTCTATATATATATATATTGTCCCAAGTCATTTAAAGTGAACTGGCTTTTTAAATAAATGTTTTTAAGTAAAGTTGGCGTTTTTTAAATGTTACCCCCCCAAAAAAACATAAAGAAAATATAACAAAATAAAATAAAATTTTATCCAAAAATAGAAGATAAAACATTTTAAAAGTTATCAATTCATACACAACATAAATAGCTTCAGACTATAAAACATTAACCTTGTTAAAATCCTATAAAACAAACTGTGTAATTCTTGAAAATGGTTGGAAACACAGATGAAATAATTTTAAACCTTAGATCTCGGACGCTTTCTAAATGCATTCGATCCAGATTTACATTCCTTTGCTCGTAAACAAGAAAAATTTCTTTAAAAAAATTGATGCTTTCACACACACACACACACACACACACACACACACACACACACACACACACACACACACACACACACACACACACACACACATATATATATATATATATATATATTCTCAATCATTGATATTGAGCACTCTTTATTTATATAGATAAAAAACTGTGTTTTCAATATTAATATATAGCATCTTTAAACACACACACACACACACACACACACACACACACACACACACACACACACACACACACACACACGTATAATAGTATTATAAATTCAGCAAAAAAAGCAAAACAAGAAAAAAAACAAAAAACAAAAAAAAAAAAAACAGCTGCGTGTTCAATAAAGCCTTCATCTAAAGATGACTCTTAGGTCAGGTGTGGTTTCAGGGTCAAAGCAGTGTACCCAACCAGTATTTTGCATAATCATCAGATATTTCTAGTTTTCCTACACATCGTAGGAATGCCAGTTCAAGATGCAGCCTCTTCGTATCGTCCTTTGCTGGATAACTTTCTTACAGCGAACCGGTATTTTAGTGATGTAAGAGTTAAATTAATGGATAGGATAACACGTCATTATATTGAACATAAACGAGAATAAAATTTCCGTGACATTCACGTACAAAGTGAATAATGAATTGTAAATTCACTGATATCAATTTGAACTATATGGCGAGTTAATGATGTCACCCGAAAGTCGAGATAACGGTTTAACTAAAATTCAAATGATTAATTTTTACACAAGTAACCCGTACTGATATATATACAGTGGGAACTCTAAACTCTTGAATCGTTCAATTGTTTTACAATCTCATACTGAAATTTTTGTCGTTATCCACAGAGGCGACCAATTTCATTGAGATCGCTCTGCATTGCTTTCTGACTTAATGATGTTATTCTACCTCCACATCCTGGGCGCGTATCCCATTTCCTCGTGACGTAGTAGTGATTGCATAGTAATGACTTTTTTTTCAAGCGGTCACTACTCTTTCCTAGTATCAACTGAATATTCCCGGAACTGTAAATAATTTTATAATTTTATATACACATGCAGCAAAAGAAAAAAAAAAAAAGAATGGAAAAATGTAGCAGACTACTCAGAAACCTTTTTTTAGCGGGAAGATGTGGTTGTTTTGGTGTAACGATTTATGTTGAACCGAAAAAGAAATACACGCACCATAACTTTAAACTAACACCACCACCACCAACAACATTATTATTATTATTAGAGTTTTTCACATCAGTGTTAGCTGATGGTCTTTCACTGGACAGCAAGTGTCCTCAAGTCTCCAGGACTCTTCTCAATAATGTAGTAATTTGGATGGTCTCCACTCGTCCGCTAACCTCTAATTCCTCCAGTCCCTTTAGCAATCCTTCAGTTACTCTTCCAAACGCACCAATTACAATTGGTATAATTGTCACCTTCATGTTCCATAGTTTTTTCATTTCATCTTCTTGAAAAATACCTCTTTGGGTCTTTGTTTCAGCTAAGCTTCTTCCTTCTGCTGTCAACTCCACTCCCCAGGTTTTCATGGTTTTCACGATAAAGTTGATGACTTCATGTGATATTTTGTACATTTTGAGGCAGTTTATTATCCAGCTTTGTGGAACCAAATCATATGCCTTTTTGTAGTCAATACAGGCCATAGCTAGATTTTTCCATCTAGTCTTGCTCTCGTTTAGGATGTGTTGATCTATGTAAAGTAATTCTGCTGTGCCTCTGGATCCTTTGCGGCATCCTTCTTATTCTTAAGGGAACAATCCACGACTTGTTCGTGAGTAGTAACTCTCTTCTCTTATTTGTGCCGTTAATATTTTCCACATCATCGGTAGGCAAATTATTATTATTATTATTACTTACTTACTTACTCCTCTAGAGTTTTTCACATCAGTATTAGCTGATGGTTTTTCACTGGAGTTTGAGTGACAGCAATTCTCCTCAAGTCTCCACGACTCGTCTCAGGATTCTGGCCGTCCTCAGCAATGCTGTCGTTTGGATAGTCTCTACCCGTCCGCTAACTTCCAAGTCCTCCAGGCCCTTTAATAATCCTTTAGTTACTGTGCCTAACGCACCAATCACAATTGGCACAATCGTTACTTTCATGTTCCACAGTTTTTTCAATTCTCTAGCAAGGTCGAGGTACTTATCCTTCTTTTCACTTTCCTTCATATTTATTCTGTGGTCCGCCGGGACAGAAATGTCAACAATTTTGCAGATTCTCTTTCTTTTGTTGATTATTATGAGGTCTGGTCTTCTGGTCGGGATTAGATGATCCGTTTGTATGTTAAAGTCCCATAGGAGTTTATGCGAGTCATTTTCTAGGACAGGCGCCGGGTTGTGCATATACCATTTGTTTGTATGGACGAATTGAAATTTCCTGCACATTCCCCAGTGGATTACCTTGCCGACCCAGTCGTGTCTCGCCTTCTACTCCTTCTGTGCTAATTTACTGCATTCACTTATAATGTGATTGATCGTTTCGTCTCTGTCACTGCATAGCCTACATTTACTGTTTTGTTGCGTCTTATCTATTCTCGCTTTGATATGATTCATTTATGGCGTTGTCCTGTGCTACTATTAGGCGGGATTCCGGTTTTCTCTTAAGGTTTCCTTTTCTTAGCCAGGTACAGGTTTTCTGGTGTGAGATGTTGTTTATTAGACGCTTAAAGCGGCCATAGAGTTGTTTTCCTTCCCATTTTTGTTTCCTAGTTGTTGTCATTCTTTCGTTTATCATGTTGTCCGTATCGACTCTGATGGTTGTAATTAATTAGTCCTCGTTCATGTTTTTTTATGTAGTCTTCGAGCCGTTGTATGGATGCGTCAACGGTGTCTTTGATGCTGGCAAGTCCTCTTCCTCCCTGTTTTCTAGATACATATAGTCTGTCAACGTCGTCTCTGGGGTGTAATGCCTTATGCATGGTCATTAGTTTTCGTGTCCTTTGGTCCATTTGTTTAAGTTCCTCTCGGGTCCACTTCAGAAAGGGTCCCGAATATCTGACTAGTGGCACAGCCCAAGTATTTATTCCTTTGATTATTTTATTTTATTTTATTTTATTTATTATTTAGATATCACATACGAAAGCGATTAACCAAACAAAGCTTTATGAAGGATTTCCAACTTGAATTTTTAATAAGTTTTCATCTATTAATTCAAATGAAAAGTATTCCGTGAATGTATTTTTTCATCTAAAAAGATTATTTTTTATTTACATCTATAAGAATCTGTAAAAAGTATGTAACCCAATACTGGTGAAAAGTTTAAAACTTTTTCATGATTTTTTGAGCCTCAATAAATTTTCATTTTTTATAATTAGTTCTTAGATTTTTTTCTTAATAATTTTCGAAAAAGCATATAGTTTTTATTCAAATTTTTATTTACGCTCCAGAAATTTAAAAATTTAATTTAAGATACTTTTATCGAATCTAAGAATTCACGGATGACAATATTCTTTTATTTTAAGATATTTTTTATTAACATTTGAAATATTATTTTTTAAAATCTAACCCTAAACTTAAAGATAATTAACATTTTATTTTTTAAAGACATTTTTTTTCTTTTAGAAATATGACAAACATTCAAATTCAGTTCTTAATTGACTTTTGAGATACAGTGATAAAAATGTATTCGTTTAATTTATTTCGTTTTTACCCAATGAAAATGTGAACAATAAAAAGAAACTAAGAATTAAAAATGTGTTGTTATTTTGAGGTGGAAAGTTTCGCATATTAATTCAAATGAAAAGTATTTGTTTATTCAATAAATAGTTTACTGCTTTGAAAAAACGTTTTTGAGTTTCACTGATTGAAAATATAAACTTTTTGGCCCATCATTGTAGTGATATATGCCTGATAAATTGTGTAAAACTTGTACAAAAGTTAATTCTATCGTCATAATCTTTGTATAGAAGAAAGTTTGGAGAACATTCTGGCATAAAAGTTATTTGGGTTCATAATCGAGAGACGAATTAGAGTAATTACACAGAATTAGAGTAATTTTTGTGCATAAAATGCACTATTTTCCAGATTCAACCCAAGTTCATTAACAATCCAATTAAACATCAAACATTTGTTTACACATAGTTAAATGATCAAACAGTTTTATTTCAAACAATTCTATTTAGCATAAGTCAAAGTATTGGTTCCAGTATTGCTATGTATGACTAACCTCAGTTCAACCCAACAAATAGGAGTACGTATTACAGACGAGAACTATATAATTCACTTTTTTCCGGACACTTGCCCATCATATTCTGGACAGGATAAACAAAATGAAGTTATGTCTATAGTCCAAACTAATGAGCCATCACAGAGAATATCCACTGGAATGTGTGTTTGTTTATGATTTTATTTCTTTTAATCAGAGTTTATTTTTACCGTAAGCTTGTTGCATATTTGTGTGAACACGTCCGTGTATCTGGTCTTAATAATGTGATAAAATTGTGTTTTAAGACATAATGTAAACTATACACATTCTTTTTTAGTTAGTATGAACCAATAAAAAGTTGAACTCATGTTAAATTTAGGTTAAATTTACCTGCTACAAATTCTAAAATATCAGCGAGGACTTTTTCTAGAATTTTGTCGTTCAAAGTTAGAGGTTATGTTATACATTAGTGCATGTTATACATGACTAACTAGGGTAAAAAAAAAAAACACACCCAGATGTTAAAAATCTGCCAAATATCCATGAATTATCCAATTTCCATAAAACTTTTGGGGCTAATTCAGTTATGAATGATTTTGTTTTTGAAAGAATATTTTGTATATTCAGTGTGTGGGGGGAATAGTCTTTTACTTGTTAATTCCTTTTTTTTCTTTTATCTTGTTTCGACAAAGAAACTATCTATTTTTTGTGGCTTAGCATTTTTTCTTACTTGACGATGACATCTAGGACTATGAGGTCCTTGAGAAAGATGACCTCTTCCAGTCCATATGTTGCTGTCGAAATTACTAAAGATCTGGTTATTCTGGAATATTCTTAACTTTAAGCATTTTTTGAGGGACTGACGTTTTACAAAGATTCGAAAAAATTGTGAAAGGATCGAGAACAAAACTACGTGACAAGTTTTATTGGTTCATTTAGAAAAATTAGTAATAATTTCTTTTGAGTGTATGAAAAAACCTCCATTCAACAAAAATACCCCTCCCCCGCTAAAAAGAACAAAAAGAAGATACTTGTAGAAATTCTAATTTTACTATATTAAACTTTGTGTCATTTGGTAAGAAGAATGATCGGAATAACATCAAATATAAAAATTCTAAACTATGTCGAAAAAATCGAAAAGAAAGAATTTTGTTTCGAAAATATTTTCATACATTAAAAGGATGTTTAATTCAATAATTAATAATAAAAACATCAGGTATTTATCTAACTTCAATAAAATGTCAAATATTTCATTAAATGATCGATATTAATCAAATTTCAACATTTATATAATTTCAATATTCTTCCAATTTCAATAAAATGTTCAGCTAATTATCTGATTTCAATGAAATGTTCTGTAATTTTAATAAAATGTTCAATATTTATCAAGTTCAATATCTATCTGATTTCAATGAAATGTTCAATATTTAAAGAATGTTCAGTCACTTCAATGAAATGTTCACTATCTATCTTATATCAATAAAATGTAAATTATTCATTTATCAATGAATTTTAAGAAATTATTTCATGAGAAAATAATCTATGAATAATTAAAAAAATTGTTTCATTATTATTAAAAATATATTTCTGTTTCTTGCGTTCCCAGTGCAAATCGCAGAATTTCCAGGTCTCATGATTGCCCCTCTAAACAGTTCAATATCTTATCGAAAACAAAAATAATAAAATAAATAGCAAGGACCCAAGTATTTCGCTTGGTTAAATTATCAATGTGTCATTAATGTTCCTCTTATTAGTAACCCAAGTTTGTTTTTTGTTTTCGCATCATGTTGAATAAAAACAAGATGTATGTAAATATAATTGAATTCCAAGCAACGTATTTTCTGTGTTTTCTATCCTATAGGGATTTTTTTTAGAAGTCTCTAGTTATTTAGATACCAAATTTAACTCTTTCATTTGATATAATCCTTAAGGTAAATCAAAAGTTATAGACTATTTTTTAACGTGGGACACAATTCGGCTACTCCAAATGTTTTTTTACCGAAGGTGCCGAACCACACTGGACAGTGAGATGTCAAGCTCGCCTGATACGCTCTGATTGCTACTTGTCAGATTTGCCTCTATGGCTTGGAGCACTGCCTCAGAATCTACGGTTCCTACCTGACTTTGCTTGATCATCGAGTTTCTAGCAATCTGAGCTAAATTTCTTAAACCATCTAGTTATTGAACTGTGATCAATTGTTTTTGGTTTCTTCGGTGGTATTATGGCCCAGTTTGAACTTGTAAAGTATAAGTTACCAAATTAGACTACGTTACACGTTCATGTGTGCGACTTTTAAATCACACACGAAGGGAAATAATCTACAATATGTAAGGGCACAAACTTCCATGATATTACCAGCTACAGCAGGTACTTACCTTGGCTTGAAATGCTTCGGTTACGTTACTAGCTCGTACCAAAATATAACAAAACTTTTTACTTACCCTATGCATTAAATCAATCAATTAGTCCCAATTCAAATATGGAAGCATCAAAGTCTAAGAGAAAGATGGCTGTAAAATTTTCAACCCCGCCCAGATTACGCCCACTGCAGAGGGCTAAAATTCCATTAAATAGAGGCATCTGAGGTATGACGCAAACCCAAACCAAAAACAATACATAACTAACTTAGATTCAAAAGCCTTGTTAACATTGCGAAATTTATCGTTAGGACTTTAAATACAATAAACCAACTATCGGAGCATACAGTATAATATAGACAGATGCGTGCAAGATCGTAGATATCACCATGATGAACTAGAAGTACCATGGTACCGGTAATGAATGGTCATTTGTTTTTAGCTTCTGCATTGAAAAAGACCGTCAATGCCACCATCGGAAGTGTCGGAATGCATCTAAGTCTTTGTGTATTAAAATCCCTAAATAGTATAGAGAGAATATAACCAAGAATGATCTGTGTTAGATTTAATGGTAATTTCTGTACAACGATCGTCTCTTGCTAAGCCCCTTTCATTGATGGAATGCTAAAGATTAAACAGACATTACCACCTACAACGAGCTATCTTCCTTTGTCCGATACATTACCAAATACAATCTTCCAATAATCAGTCGATACATGAATAGTCAAATAGGTATTCAACTCGCCCAACAAAAGTGGCCAATATTTAACTAATTTTTCACTCGAGAACAGATTGGCATGTCTTAATAATGAATTTAAAAAAAGAGAAGGAACGCTATGGACTCACACCTACCAAAATAACTTTAAAGTACAGCAAGATTATATATTCACACACAAGAAGTGGATAAATAGTGTTGGGAACTGCGCGGCATACTCCTCTTTTAAAGGAGTATCTTCTGATTACAGAATCGTCTCGGTAAATATTCGCTTGAGTCTAGGCAAAAAATTTAAAAAGACACGAACAGTTAAAGCTTCAAGATATGATTGGTTCTCACTTTCGAATAGTGATATAAAAAAATCGGCATACGGTAACTGTAAGAAACAAGTTTGATACTCTTTAGGAGACATCTGAAAGACATTCTCTGAATGACGAAAAGGAAAACTTTGTTATCGCCCTCAGCGATCCGAGTGTATACAAACCAAATCAAGAGTTAAATATTGAGGGTCAGTAGCAGTTTAAAAAAACGAGAAAACAATAAAAAAGCTTTCTTACTTAACAAAAGAAGTTCAATAAATGCCAACGCTTAGAAACTTAAGAAAGCACTGAAAGAACTAACATATAAAATAAACAAACCAACAAATCGATTACATTAAAGGCCACATCAATGAAATTAGAAATTCTGTTGAAGACAGAAATTCACGACTATCATAGAAGACAGCAAATGAAGTGAGCTGAAGAGAAAGCACAAGATCGGAACTAAAAGCAGCCAGCCAAGAAGAAAGTGGAAAGAACATTAAAAAAATCTATTCGGAAATCACAGCCAGACTTAACGAAAAATATTGATAACCAACTAGACATTAAACTCAGATAGTTTACGAAGGAAGGACTTGACGCAGTACTGGAAAAATTAAAGTGAAAAAGCTTCAGGATTCGACGAATACCTCCTGAAGTATGGAAGTTAGGAATATTTGACGACACACTTCTTCGCGTGAGCAACGCTGTCTATAAACGAAGAACAAAAAAGACGATCTTGGAATCACTAAGAATTACACAGGTTTATAATGTTCCGCTTCTCAATCGTATCAAACCTGAAGTCAAGAAAATTCTAAGGAAAAATCAGAAGGTTATTCCATTAAATCGATCGACAACATCACAGATTCAGACAATCTGTCCAATTATCGAAGGACTATCTGCCAAAAAACTCGAGGCAATACTATAGTTCGTAGATTCCTTCGAGTCATTCGATTCCATACACAGAGGAAAGATGGATCACATACTACTAGCAAATAAACTGTTACCGCTATAATGATGCTTTACAAAAACATGAAAGCAATGGTTCCTTCACCTGATGGAGACTCGCTCTTCTTTGACATTGTTGGTGGAGTCTTGCAAGGAGATATATTAGCGTCATATATGATCATAATCTGTCTGGATCCTAGATCTTGTAACTCGTATATTCGAGTTAATAGAGAAAAGAAGAAAAACAGATCAAATAGTAAACGAACAATCAGTACTTGACTGGTGGTATTTACAAGCCTCGTTAGTATTTGTTTGGTGTCCAGCCATGCCAAAGTGTGGCGCAAGGCTTTTTTTAATGTAGCCCAGCCATTCACCTAAAAAAGGCGATCAGGCGCCAGCCAATTGGCCGAAATAGGTGAGAGCCCAAGAAGGGTCGGTCTTACCTCAGTGACACGGATGCTGGGCTTCTCCGGCACGCGTTGTCAGGCAGCTTTGACTGACGTGACGAACACCAAGCCACACGAACCGAACTGTGCAACGAGAAGCACGACCAAAGTGTGAATCGATTCATAAGTCACGTTGATATTTGTTAAGCACCCCGCCAAACGCGTGAGTGTGGCACAAGGCCCTTTTAAAGGTGGGTACAAGCGCAGGGGCGTAGCTCAGACACGCTCGACATTCCCCAAAATACCTCGGGCTCCTTCGGCATTCCTCTAAAATGGGCGCCTCAGGCATCAGGCAGTAAATTTAGCCTCTCTGGAGAGAGTCAGAGCTTGGGAGGACGGATTCCCCCGAGGCTCGAGTAGAGCCTGTCTTAGCACACATGACATGAATGCTGACTTTCTGGCATCCATGTTAGGAGGCCTTGATCCGCGTGACGAAGCCTAGCGACCAAGACACACGAACCGATCCGTGCAACGAAAAACACGTCCGGCGAGAGACTCGATTAGCGATGCTCAATCCTTTTTCTAATCCGAGGATTGGCTAGTCATAGGAAACAGACAGTTCCATTATCTTACCTTTAGGTAGTATATGACTCTAAAATAGGTACTTCGAATGTCAATAAAGTCAATAAAAGAATATGGTTTATACTAAAAAAAGCAAGAAGCAGACGATATTCAGCAAAAATATGACAAACATTGATTACGCAGACTATGCAGATGATCAACCGTTTATTGCAAATACACCCCACCAAGCCTTAAGCAAACAACCGAACGTATTGGCTTATACGTGAACGCAAATAAAACAGAGTTAATCTGTTTTAAACGAGGAGTCATGTTCACTCTAAGTGGCAAGCCTCTAAAATTAGTTGAGCGGTTCATATACTTCGACAGCAATATTTCATCTATTGAAAATTGCAAAAGCGTAGATTGCTATCCACAGGAATCGTTCACATGGAAGGTTGATCTCTCTGATGAAATAAAACGGGATTTTTCCAAGCTGAGATTGTGTCAATATTACTATATAGGTGCACCACACTGACGCTAACAAAACGCATCGAGAAAAAACTTGATGAGAACTACACAAGAATGCTAAGTACTATTTTGAAAAAACCCTAGAAGCAACAGCCCACGAAACAGTAGCTGTACGGTAACTTATCTCCCATCCTACAAACCATCAAAGTAAGACGAACGAATATGTGGGGCACTGCTGGAGAAATAATGACGAACACATTCGTGACGTTCTCTTATAGACTCCAACTCATAAACGCGCCAGCATTGGCTGATCAGTAAAGACCTGCATACTTTAGCTCTGTGCGAACCCTGGATGCAGTTGTGACGCAGTAGAGTTAGGAGGGTGTTGACGGGAGCTTCGTCGGAAGGTGAGTCGATTAATCGTTGTTTTGACCGCAACGAGTGATTAGGTCTCAGAGCCATACTTAGGTCACCAGTCCAGGTAACCAAAACAAAGCAATACGCTGAAATTATATTTGATAAAAAAATAATGGGATAATTTCACAGATTGATTGCCTAGTCTGCTGGGGCTGTAGAATACATCGAATGTTTCTCTGCAGAGGGGTAAGACCCCTACAATGAGTGTCATAGATATGACGCTAAAAATCTGATGTTGAGGTTCCAGTAATGGGGAATATGGAGTACCCCTTCTTTGTCATCGCTCCCAGGTTCACTCTGGCCCGGAGTGATAGCACCTGATAGAGTCCTATCTATGGGTCAAATAGAACTAAACTGTGTACTTATGCTAAACTGAATTATTTGAAATAGAACTGTTTATATGTATAAAAATAGATTTGGCATTAATAATCCACATTGGTTGATGTGCCATAAAACCAAACCAAACTAAACCTAATCAAAGAATTAAATTTAAGTTGATTGGATATCCGAGAGTGTCACTCGTCCCCTGCTTCCGCCTTCCCGCCGGTTGCGGTGACGAATTCATATAAGCGAGATATTTTCGCTAAGGTTGCTGGGGGGAGAAGGAAAACACCTGCTGCCGAGGTTCACAACACATTGAGGAACTTCCTGAACTCAAACTTTGTGCGTGCCCTGTAATACTTAATCTACCTTCAACTGTTTATGAAATCTCAGTTTCATTTATAATCCATCCGCTCTGGGAAGGATTAAAGAGTTTCGTTTATAATTCAGAATTCATTTTCTTTCCTTTGTTTTCACTCTATAAATCAGAGAATTCACTCCATAAATCAGAGAATTCATTTTCCTTTTAAATCTAAAAATTGTACTGCCACTGAATAATGACCTATCAATTGGCCAAACCGTTTCCCATTCAGCTGCGATCGAAACAAAGTGGGACAGAAGGTTGAGAGATTTTGGGAACACCGAAGAGCTCTACATTTATCCACTTCGCCAGAGCCCTGACTGGTATCTGGTGTTACCTCACAAGAAAGGAGAACTAGTGTCAGGCGTAATGAAGTACACACTTCTAGAAGTCCTACTAGGAGCTGTGGATGATATACACGGATGGCAAGGGAGAGTCAGAGATCTCCGTGCTATCAGCGCAGCTTGATGCTGATGATATATGACCAGTTTTGGAGATCCCTGGGAAGTGTGGAATCACTCCTTTGTTAGCATTATTTGCCGGTCGACTCTAACCCGCTCAGGATCCAATTCATGAGTCAAAGAGATATCACTGAGATCGTGTTTTAATTTTGAGTTACATTAATACAATATCTCTTAATATCCCTTAATATATTGCAAACTTAATATAAAGTGTTTTCCTGTTTAAAATGATTGTGAACTATATTAGTGACATGAGACCATATAATTGCTTTCCAATTATAAGTATTAGATAGGAATACTCGAAATCATATAATTGTTGCGGTGTGGCTAACGTGCTGAACTGTGACATTGTAAGAACCGAGTTCGAACTCCAATCACACTGCTACGTTCACTCTTCCTCTAATCCTCTCAAAAAAAGGGTTTAAATAGTATCACTATTGTTCTTCTTCAAGGATGGCTTTTGTATCAAATAACCCACGAAGGTATATATGCTATTAAACAAAGAAACCAAACCGAACCAAACTAAACCCAACTATTTGTGTTAATTAGAAATATTTAGAACTAAATAACTATATGTAAGCATGATTTCTGGAAGCTATAAGTGTTTCCAAAGGATTGTTATTTGCTTTTGAAATCATATGATTGCTTGAAATAAATGGAGCAATCAAGTGATTTTTATTGTTTGATTGTAATAATTACTAGAAAACTTATGATGGCTTGCAAGTTATTAGTATTACTGGACCTGGCAAAATCATGAAATTAGTACACTTAGACTCTAGGATATTTAATCATATTGTCTTTTATTCGCTAGAAACTAAACTAACAACAGATAAAACGCAAAAATTTGATATTTTCCCAGTGGATCACCATTTCTACTCAGCAATTTTTGTATGCCTTTTGTGCCAGTTATTATTATTGTTATTTGAGAATTCTTCACACCAGTGTTAACTGATGGGTTTTCACGGGAGTCTGAGTGACAGCAAGTCTCCTCGTGTCTCCAGGATTCTTCTTAGTATTCTGGCCGATCTCAACAATGCTGTTGTTTAGATAGCCGCCACTCGTCCACTAATTTCCAAGTCCTCCAGTCCCTGTATTAATCCTTTCGTGACTGTACCGTGCGAGCCGACTACAATTGGTATCACTGTCACTTTCATGTTCCATTGTTTTTTTCAAGTTCTCTAGCAAGTTCTAGGTATTTATCTCTCTTTTTGCTGTTCTTCAGTTTTACCCTGTGGTAAGCCAGAACGTCAAACTCCATTATTAGGCAGGTTCTCTTTTTTGTTGATAATCACTAAGACTAATTGTCTGGCCGAGATTAGATGATCTGTTTGTATCTCAAAATTCCAGAGAAGTTTATGCGTCTCATTCTTCATAACGGATTCTAGGGTGTGCATATACCATTTGTTCGCATAGTCAAATTTAAACTTCTTATGACGATGTTTTGTGCTGCTATCAGATAATATTCCGTTCCTCTCGTAAGGTTTCCTTTTCTTTGCCACGTCCAAGTTTTCTCGGTTGAGATTTCGCTTGTTTATCACTTGAAATGTCCATACAGTTGATCTTCTACACATTTTTGTTTTCTGGTTACCTTTGTTCTGTTGATATTTGTGTTGTATTGTTTCTGGTTGATTCCCCCACACTTTTTTATGTAGTCTTTTACTCGTTGTATCGATGCATGAACGCTTTCCTGAATGCTGGCTAGGCCTATTCCCCCTTCTTTACTTAACACATACAGTCTGTTTATATATTATCTGAGATATAAGGCCTTATGCATAGTCATGAGTTTTCTTGTTCTTTGGTCTATTGAAGTTCTCTTGTTCATCATCATCATCATCTCGTGCCACTTGCACGGATATCCCTGACCCTCTCTCACCACTTCTCCCTATCATTCATCGCTTTTGGCAGGTCTTCAGAGCTACATCCCGTATCCTCACATAGCTGCAGTATGTATGTTAGAGCTGGTCGTCCTGCTTTTGCTTGGCCATATGCGGGGGTCCATAGAAGTACATCACTGATGAGTTCGTCCTTGCTTCTCCAGCAGTGTCCTCCGTGTCTGGCTCGTCTAACTTGTATAGTCTTCGTTATGGGAGGCAAGTGGCCGTACAGCTGGTGTCTTGTGGGGTGTTGCCGCCAGGACTTGTTTAATATTGCTCGCAGCATTCTTGTGTAATTGCCGTCTAGCTTCTTCTTCAGCCGTTTAGCTAGCGTCCAAGTAGTGCATCCATATAGCAGTATCGATACGACTGCTGCCTGGAAGAAACTGCGCTTCATTTTATCGCTCAGGTCTGATTTCCATATGATCGAGAGCCTATCGACAGCTGTCCAATGCTTTCGTTAGTCACGTGTCGATGTCTTTTTCGGTTGATGAGATGCTGCTTCCTAGGTAGGTGAATTTGTCTACTTTTTTCAGAGAGGTTCCATCTAGTGTGGAAATGTCACCTGTTTGGTTGTAGCACATATATTCAGTTTTGTGTGCATTGACATGGAGGCCGATGCCTGCGGCGGCCCGTTCCAAACTATGCAGTAGTGTTTCGGCTTGGTTAGGCGTATTCGCCTGTAACGCTATGTCATCGGCATAGTCGGCGTCGGTAATTGTTTTTGCGGGGTACCTTCTGCTTCTTTTCTTTGTCAGCTCGAAGCCATTTTCTCTGATTTTGTCAATCGACGTTCTAAGCACGTTGTCTAGACAGATGCTAAAGAGGTATGGGGCTAGCGTGTCTCCTTGTAGTACTCCTGCAACAATGTCGAAGTATTCTGTGTCTCCATCTGGTGAACGCACTTTCACGTTGATGTTTCTGTAGAGAATCGTTATTGCTGCAACAGTTTCTTTTGGTATGCCGTATGCTAGTAGGATTTATTCTATCTTCCCTCTGTGTATGGAATCAAAAGCCTTGGTAAAGTCGACAAATAGTAATGTCGCCTGTAGGTTTTTTGCCCTTACGCCTTCAAGGATTCTACGGATGGTCAATATTTGTTAGGTTGTGGATCTATTTCTTCGGGAGCCATTTTGTTTTTCCTAAGGATGTAGTCTATTTTGGGTTCTATGCAGTTTCGTAGTAGGGCATTATAGATTTTGGCTGCTATGGATGTAAGTGTTATACCTCGGTAGTTCTTGGCTAATCCGAGGTCGCCCTTTTTAGGGAAAGGAAGGATGCATCCCTTTATCCATCTTCCTATCCTATTTTGATTATAGACTGCGTTGCATTGTTGGAGTAGTATGTCGTCGAATTGTCTGATCTTCCATACTTCTCGGGGGATCTCATCAAGCCCTGCAGCTTTCCTATTTTTAATTTTTCTTAGAACCGAGTCGAGTTCTTCTTTGGTGAACGGATGTCTAATTGCTTACTGATAATTCTGGTGATCGGTTCATTCGTTACTTTCGGTGGGTTTCCAAGTAGATTTTCGAAATGCTGTTTCCACAGTTTTACTCTTTCATGTTGGCTTGCAGCTTTCAATTTTGCTTTGGCTGTGTTCTTCCTTCTGTTCACTTCGTGTATTGTTTGCCAGGCTATCCTTGATTGCCTTTCTTCCACCGAGTCTCTAATCTTATCTATCTGATTTTGTATGTATTCCTTCTGTTCTTTTAGATATATGCCTGCTAATTGATATTGTGTCTTTTCTAGTTTTCGGGCATTTGTGCTTGTTGGATTCTTCCGATAGCTTTTGGAGGCAGTTTTCACGAGTGCAAGTTTTTCTCTAACCTCTAACGTTTCCCAAGGGACTCTATATTTAGTTCTGGGTTTTGTTGGAATACACTTTGATGCCGCCTCGAGGTGTGCTTCAACAAAATTCTCATATTCGTCATTTGGGGTACCTTTTTCTGTCTTCTCTTGTAGTGTCTCGAATCTGTTTCTTAATTCTAATACATATTTGTCTCTAATATCTCTGTTGTTGAGTAGGGCCCAGTCATAGTGCTTAGTGGTCGCTGTTCATGTGGCGTTTTTTCGTAGGCTTAGTTGTAATTTGGCCGTGACTATTCGATGATCGGAGGACACACCCTCGAAAGAGGAGTATGCCTCGCAATTCATCGCACTATTTTCCCATTTCTTGTTTATAAAGACGTAGTCTATCTGTGCTTTACTATTGTTCGCGTATGTGTAGGTTCATACTTAAAATTATTTAACTACGTTTATATGTTTCTCTGTAGAACTTTGAGAAAAAAACAACAACATTAATTTAAATAATTTAATCTAATTAGTTTAAGGTATAGTTTATCAAGCCACTGTGTTTATCTATAAGAGTAAAAATTATTTTGCATCTTATCTGTGTATGAATTTATTTACTGCTAAATAAAAACCCAAAGCGAAAATTCTCGAAGCGTGCTAATTCCATAATTTTTGTCAAGTAGCAGTAGATAGGAGTATATTATTAGTATTAGATAGGGATATTTGAAACCATACAACTGAAGAGAAATTGTTTGCATTGAGAATAATTGTTTGAATTTGTAATAGTTTATAAATCATTATTATCATTAATTACTTGAAATCATATCATCATCATCATCATCATCATCATCATCGTCAAGGCGTGTCAACAGCACAGATTCCCTTGTCATCCATTACAATCTGCCAGCACTCTCAGTAGCATCTAGCGTCTGTACTGAGCTAGTTGATGAAAGTTTTTACGGATGTGTCTATGCGTTTTAGTTAATCCTTACTTCTCTTGTATTCATTGTTTGACTTTCTTGGATGATTTGTAGGATGCAGCTTCCAGGATTTGTTCAAAACCGCATGTAGCATCCGTGTGACGTTCCCATTTAGCGTTTTATTAGAATCAATTTGGTGCGGCTATACCGACACAGCTAAAGTTTGGAAGAACTCAAGGCAAAAAAATAAAAATAATAAAAATAAAAATGAAAAAGATAAAATAAAAAATAAAGAAAAATGAAATAAAGAAAAAAGAATGACTTCAACCACAGTAACAACTACGGCAACAATAACCATCCTAATTCAAGAAAAGGAAGAAGATACTTCGAACGTTTTTGAAGATAAGGAAGATCGTGTGAAGAAGCGTCACTCCCCTCCCACGCACTTTGGTCGAAAAAGTGACTTTTGACGAAAAACTTACCTAAAACTTGAAGAAAAGTTAATTCTATTATTATAATCTTTGTGTCATTCGTAAGAGGAAATCAGATATGAATGTGCCCATTACACATGGTGTTTTAGAATTTTTTAACGTTTCTATGGGACTTCTTTTATCATATGATTTTAAAGACTCCATCTGTTAACCATCCATGTCAACACATTATTGAAATCTTCCCTAGGTGGTTTCCGTAATATCAGTTTTGCTTTTCTTATAATGATACTCCCGTGGAAATATGAACATTTTTTTAATTATATGTGGGAGATTCCAAGAATGTGTTGATAGGGATGGTGAATATTTGGAGATTGTTTGAAATTATATTATAAAGGTACTCCCATAGGTGTGTTAACATTTTTAAAAAATTCCCTTGTATTTTTATACCGGGGGATTTTAAAAAGATGTACCTGGAGATATGTGTGTTTGATAAGTTGTTTACACTGTCTGAATGTTATCATAATTCACACGAGAAAAGTTTTAGTCGAGACATTTAAATAATTGTTACACGTTAAAACGCCGTGAGACCTAACGAATAAAATCTACCCTGGGTTGGATTTTGGTAATCGCTCATACGAAAAATCGAATTTTCATTTGATTTTTCGTATGAGCGATTACCAAAATCCAACCCACCCTATCGGAGGAGCTTAGAATTTGTTGCAGGAGAGGGTCTAATGAGTGCTTTGGATATGATACTAAACTACATTTGATGATGAGGCTCCAATCCTGGACACTGGGTAGTGAAGAGTCGCCCACTCTGGTCCGAAGTCGTAGTACCTGTTAAGGTCCCGTCTATTGGTCAAATAGATCTGTTTAAAAACTATTCATATTCGTATTCGGTAGGACCGTGTGCAAAAAAAAAAAAAGAACAAAAACATCTTGAGAAACAACAACACAAAAATATAAATATGAATGCACAATTTTGGTTCTCGCTTTTTGACTGATTTGAAATATATATATATATATATATATATATATATATATTAGGGTAGGTTGATTTTTCACTTTTTTTTAAATATCAAAAAGAATAATGCACTGAAAGTTGTGTATATACCTATTAAATACTCATACCAAAAATTAGATCTGAATGTTCAACGGTTTTTTGCTAATTTGGCATGAAAGATTTTGAATAAACACGTACTGAAAAGTCCTCGATTTTGCCAGATTTGGCCTAAATATTGATGTAAAAACCAAACAATTTCAGTATTTAAATTAGGAAATCTTATTTTATTTTATGGAAATATAATAAATAAATTATAACAAAACTTCACATTGAAAATTGAACCCCTACCCCACCCTGCTTTACCTGTGTCGAATCTAAAATGCTATTATTCAAGCAGTAATATTCGAATATATTGAAAAAAAATTTTTTCCTGATACGAATTGAAATACAACAAATAAACAAATATGGAAAAACAAATAATTGTTTAATAATCTTTAATATATGGAATCAAATATATCCATAAGATGAAAACGCTAGTCTCAATTGTTGGCACAAAACTTTTGCAAATATGTGCTGGTGCCTTGCTTCAAAGCCATACACGGATTGAGAAGCCTCCGTTACTAACTTAACTGGGAATGTGAAGGGAAATCTGGCAAGTTAATCTTTTCACCAGTTAACAATGAATTCTGTAATTCATCGTCAGAAAAGTCTAGTGTCTCCATTTACTGACAAATCAATTAAATCAGTCCAGTGCAAAGCTTTAAAGTTGATCATTGGGATCTTTTAAAATCTTTTCTTGACTGGCTTCCCTCTTCTGAAAGAATATAAAAATAATTTGAGTTTAATTTTTAAATGCAATTTGTTCTGCTTTAATAATATTTGGTGAAATCAGATGTAATCTTTAAAATGTTTCAATAAATTGGCACAAGTGCTTCAACCAGTTTTGTATGAATAAATATAAACGCACCTAATGGCCAAAATTCTTTTTATACCCTCTTCTCTCACTTTAGGTTCATCAAATTTCACCATTGAAAATAAAACATTCTCCAGAAATAATGCCAAGGCATTATACTGGAGGTTTTTTTAATGTAATCCTTTGAACCTCAATTGTTTTTTTTCGGATCCTGTTTTTTTTTCGTATCTTGTAAATATAAATTTGCTGGTGATGGAACTTGTTACTTTTTTTTATATCAAACCAACAAATAGCATAAACATTCATAATAAAATTTATCAAACTATATAGTTTGGTCGAAAGATTCTGTGGATATGCCCCATGAGTCCATAGGCACATGAGCCTGATGGCCAAAGTTAACAACCTTGCCTGGTTTAATGGACCAATTTTCCACGATGCAAATCTAGGGTCCACCTTACCTCTAGAAATACCAACTGTATATTCATAGAGTAGATTTTGGTCAATACTAAGGCTATCCATATCTTTCATTCCAAAATGAAACCCCAGGGGATTCTCAACAGCTGAAAAAGATTTTGGGGGTAAATTATGGCAATCATTTGCACATAATTTACCCAATAGACCATTGAATGTAGTGTGGCTTTTTGTGGTGCCATCTAAATGTTTGAATAGAGCTTTAGATAGAAGTTCATTTTGATGTAAGGAGCAACCAATTGTGTGAAGATTTCTTTTAATTTTTTTTTCTAAAAGTGTAACAAGTCCACCTTCACAGCCTGTATTTGCATTCGTGTTGTCAACAAGGACAGCCTTAATAGTGTACCAGTCGCACCAATATCAGGAAGAACCCTGTGAGTCAAATATATACTCTCATTTGGTGTCTCCTTTGTGATTGTCAAGTAGCATTAGGTCCTTTGGCTTTTTTCAGAATTTTTCTTCCATTTTCCTCCACTGATTCCTTGTAGTGTAGTGTGTCTTTTTCCTCATATCCACAGAATCTTTCGACCAAACTATATAGTTTGATAAATTTTATTATGAATGTTTATGCTATTTGTTGGTTTGATATAAAAAAAGTAACAAGTTCCATCACCAGCAAATTTATATTTACAATATACGAAAAAAAAAAAAAAACAGGATACGAAAAAAAAAAACAATTGAGGTTCAAAGGATTACATTAAAAAAAAAAGAAGATTCTCCACATTTTCATTATGCTTTTCATAGGCATTTGTTTTCACTTTAGCCTTTGCTCTATTTTACATTTATCCATATAGATATTCTTCATATCTATATTAGGGATAAAAAGGCCAATAGCCCTCAAATCCAAGAGCAAGACATGGGCAAGTCTGGCTCCAAGATTAGAAAATATATCACCCTTAACTCAAGAGCATATCTTGGAATTTTTGTGAGGTTATAAGGCACTCAGAGAGGACTATCTAGCTGTTTATAATCCTCTGTTTCATCACTTGGAGAAGATGAGTAAGAATGGGAAGAATCCCCCTGAACATATAATGTTGAAGCTATTGGTGGGGATATCTCCATACTTTTTTGTTGGCTTTTTTGTCAGCGGACAAGTGCAGATGAAGTGCTTAGTCTGGCAATTTTCTTTGGTGCATTTGACATTAATATTGTCACAACTTAAAATTGGCAGGTTGCACGAACATGATGATATATCAAAAAATGTATCCAACTTTTTCTTCCAGAATTTTGTTTGGGCAGCAGGTAGATGTTTCCTACTTATTTGCTTTGCCTTCTGAAAGCATAGAATTTTCACGTTGTTGACAACACTAATTTCCTTTAACAAAGGCAAACGAGAGTTGACAGCCTTCCAAATATCTATAACGTCCTTTGCTATTAATTTAGAAATACCTAAACAAGAAAGGTGGGGATAATTGTTCATTAAAAAATAGCTGTATTGAATTATTTGTTGACAAGTTCGTGGCTCAGTTTTATCCAATGGTGATGGTAAACCTGAAAATTTAATTGCACCTTTACTTCGAGTGGAAACTCCTGTGTTTTTTCCTGCCATTTTTTAATCAAAATATCTGTAAAAAGAATATATATATATATTGTCTGAAAATACACGAAGATGTTTTAAAAAAATTGTAAATAAATTTTGAAATTCATTAAAAAAAGTAATGTTTACTTACCAAACAACAGTATTGTACTGTTTAGTTCCAAAATTAACTCGTAAACCGACTTTTCACTTAAAAAACACTAAATTTTAAAATATAAATAAATTACAATAATTATAAAATGTTTAAATATTTTAATAGTATGTCTACTTTGCGAAATATATATATTTGCGTTAATTATAAGGGTGAAAAACATAAACAAACCGAAGAACTCCGGAGAGATATTTACCACCAGTGAAAGCCGAAAAAATATCTAGTAAATAAAACGAGGTTTAGTAAGTCGTTATTTGTATTTTAAACTATATATTTTAATTTATTTTATTTTTGGTTTTGATCATTTAATTAAACATAATATGAAAATGGATAATAAACTTAAAAATATCAATTATTTAATAAATTTTATTATTTAATTTTCCTTTAGTCTCAGTTTTAATTTTATGGATACAGGTTTCCGGCGTCACCGATTCACGACTAAAATCACAAAATATTATGTCTTTAAATGCGATTTCGCAAAAAATACAAAATTTTGGAAAAAAATATTTTGTTGGGTAATTTCTGATGCTATTTTGCAACTTTCATCGCATTATTCTTTTTAGAGTTCCAAAATCGACCTACCCTAATATATATATATACGAGCTAAAAGTACCTATCTACGCCAGTTAAGCGGTCAACACCTATGTCGCAGAAAGAAAAAAAATCTTTTCTACTTATTTCATTTTTTTTGCAATATCTATTTTAAGATATTTGTTGTCAATTTAAAAAAAAAACTACACCTGTTACAAACGGTAATGATATTATTATGATTACAATTAATCATAATGATGAATAGTTACAAATAGTAATTAATAGTTGTGACAAATATTATCCTTCATCTGAATATCTGTTGCTTTTTTAGCAACAGCCTCGAATTGTCAGTTTTACGACAGTGAGGAACGACGTACATTAGAAATAAATATAAATAATTAGCTTCTGGCGAAACTAGAACGAGCGTCCCTTTAGCGAGAAAAAGCAACAAGAATTTGGTTGGTTGCTTTTATGCCAAATCAACCTTTGCTGGTTTGTTTAATGCTGAAGTCCGTTTTTTTCTGCAAGCAGTTATATACTTTTGAGTAAATAATAATAATAATAATGAATATAATAATAATTTCTTATGAAAAATAGGAACCGCATAAACTCGAACACCTGGCGAGTAGGTATATGGAACAAATCTTCGCTGTGTACAATCTGCTATGTGAAAGGAAAAAGGTCCGGGTAGTGAAAATTGTCTTAAATTTAAAATGTATAATAGATTTTGTTGCTTGTGAAATCTTTTGGTAAATGCTGGTGATTTAATTGAGGACATTTTTTCCAGGATTTTTTTCAGGTAAACTATTTCGAAAGCACGAATTAGATTTAAACTTTTAAATTTTCTGCGATAAATTCTATATCGTTCACCGGTGCCTTCTTGCGATAGATGAAAAAGTAATGCATCTGGGATAGTTTGAAAGTGCAAATTAAGAAGAAAAATTACCGTCCTCAGTGAAACCGGTAAGATATGTAAGGAGCCTAGTCTTTACTCTGAAAGGCCCAGATTCAATAGAAACGAAGTCTCAAATTATGACAGAAAATATACAACCCAAAAGATAATAAAGAAATACCTGAAACTAGCCAAGGTACTTATTGTAAGAGGTATAGTATAAAATAGCCTGCCTGTGGATATCAACTAAGTTAAAACTTAGAAATTTTTTCTTTCTGTTTTTTGTGACACGCTGTACATGACATTTACCATAACTGTTCTCGGTCACATCTATGTCAGGCGCGCAGATAATGAACCACCCCTGTGTCTGGTCGAGGCACAATATACGACTCATGAAAAATGACAAATCGAAACATCTATCAACATGGGGCTGAGACAACAGGTTTGGGTGTCATAATTGGCAGGTGCTCCCTTGATAGCCAACATGGGGGAAGTAGTAGACATCCTGCGAATGTTGGCTGTTCTTCTTTGACATACATAAACGATTCTTCTTTGACGTACAAAATCGATGAAAAAATTGACCACTCAAACCAGAGACCACAGTGTAGAAAACGGACTAGAGAAGATAATAAACTAGCATTATACTATTATTTTAGAAGCAACCCTACAAAAAGAGGATATAGAAAAAGAATGATTGACATCTGGACAGAATTCGCTTGATTTAAGACAACAAACCAAAGGCTCGCTAACCTAGTAAGGACAATAACAAAGAATGGTTGGTTTTCTGATTTTGAAATACTGGAAATCCACCAACAAATATATTGGCAAATACATGAACAGATCCCTAATACAGTAACCGAGACAGATAAAAAGACTACGACAACTCTGGATTATATTACTCCTTGCGAGTTTTTAACTCCAGCGTTAGCTCATGGTCTTTCACTGAGGTCTGAGTGACAGCCAGTCTCTTCAGGTCTCCAGGACTCTTCTCAATATTCAAGCTGACTTCAACAATGCTGTAGTTTGGATGGTCTCCACTCATCCTCCGATTTCTAACTCCTCGTACTTTTTTACTGGATTTCCCCCCTCCTCCTCCTCCTCCATCTTCTTCTTCTTCTTCTTCTTCTTCTTCTTCTTCTTCTTCTTCTTCTTCTTCTTCTTATTATTATTATTATTATTATTATTATTATTATTATTTTACTCATTTGAGAGTTTTTCGCACCAGCGTTAGCTGATAGGTTTTCCCTTGGAGTCTGAGTGACAGCACGTTTCCTAAAGTCTCCAGGACTTTTCTTAGTTTTCAGTATTTACGAATTTCAAAGCAAATGTAACGTTACTTATATTGGACTCACTACACATATGTTTGAGAACAGAATAAAGCGACACATAGCCATCTGATCACATAATTTAACTCCTCCAAATAGTTTGTACAACCAGAATGCACCCTCTGCCATAATCTTGATGGCTTATCTCCGATGTGCTTGCGCCTTTAATACCAGAGTTTTTGATACTTGATACTGCTGGATCCGGTTTTCAACTCTCCTTGTTAAAAAAATCAGTGAAAATCCAACATTGTTTTTTTTCAGGAATGTATTTTTTTTCTTTTAGGAATGTATTTAATTTCAACGTAACTTGATTATTTTCTACGAGCTAAAATCTTTCTTCTTCTTTACATCTTATATGTGCTCCAACTAATATCACATTCCCTACAGCTGAAAATTCAGCTGCATTGCACTAACATATTAGGTTATAGATATATTTTACCCCTACATAATGATATATTTAAACAAAGATCTTTTACATACACGAAATATATTATCTCGATTTAAAACAATGCAAACTGCTATTAACTTTCTTCTTGTTGCTATCACATCAGAGCCTATTAAAACACTAATATTACCATTTCTATCAAGAAAAGAGGCTCTAACTTCAATTGTTTATTAACAAATTTTTCACTCAAATTAAAGAGATAAAATTTATTGAATTTGTAGAACTGTGTTTTATTTAATCATTTACACACTTCTCCACCACACATATGCAAAGCTCCCAGAAATTATATTTATATATATATAATATATATATAATATAATATATATATATATATATATATATATATATATAATATAATATAATACATATATATATATATATATATATATATACACTAAAAAATCATTGACACTTAGGTCTCTTGGTGTTTTGGGGCCTTCGGGCATTGTCTAAATGCCCAACCACTCACCCCCCACTAAATATGATTTCAGTATGTACAAAGTTTTTTTCTAAATCTATTTCTTCGTACCTGTTGGGTATCACCCACATTTTTCCACACAATGAACTAGTCCATCTGTCACATATAGCAATAGCTACTAACACCAGCGCAGACTAGAAGGTGAAGAGCAGCTTCTTTTCGGAATAGTATTAGAGCGTTGGAGACTGGAGATCGCGCTAGATCACCTTACTTGCTACCGTAATAACGGAAGCCAATACTATCGTTGGACTATATCTTTATTCTGTATTCACTAATACTATGTTCTTGTCTACTAATAGTCTCTCTATTGTATATACTTTTTCCTGAGAATATATCTCTATTTCCTCTCATATCGTGGTTTGTCCTTTATTTAATATTACAAGCGTTCACTAACCAGAACGCGACAGTACCCACTCTGTTGCCCTAAATAAAATCTGTTTCTTCTCTAATACCCTCCCCTATTCTTTATTGCAAACCTTCGTAAAGGAAAAATTTCATACCCACAAACACGCTCATAAACAGCCACAACAACAGCAACGGCAGCAGCAAAATGAGCAAAATGTATTCTGAATCACGAAAAATCCTGTCTGAACGAGTTAACAACCTCCAGCGAGGCAAATACGTCATTGAGTGAACGGCTTTCCCAGCAGATCGGAAGTGACGTCTGGGTTTAAACAAGACGTTGTATCGACTGAACTCCGAACAGACAGGATATAAACACGAATGGGATGGGTCTGAAGGTTAGTCTGCCCTAAAAGGTTCGACTAAAACAGACATGTATGTAAACGAGCACACCCTAGCCTACTGTTCCCCCACCACCATTTTCTCTTTATCTCTCCTCTCTTTAAAGAAAAAAAAGATACTTCTCTCAAGAAATGCATTAAAAAATGAAAACACATAGAAGACGGAAACACATTCTGCTAGACTAACCCTAAATTTTAGGAAGAGAATTTGTTATCCATACTATTTATTCCGTGTGATTCTAAGTACGTTTGTTGCAACCACTCCTAGTGCTCTTGTTTTGGGTACAGAAGTCTTTTATAGAAACATGCAGTGGCACAAATCTTTTGAACACAAAAAATGAATTAAATGAACAGGATTTAGATGCTTAAAGAGACTGCTTATCACTAAGTAAGGCATGTCACTGAAATTCCCTGCACTCCGTCACACGTATGATGATAAAAAAAAGTGATGAAAACTTTACTTTTTCAACCCGGTTTGCGATTACTTCTTATCATTGATACCATGTAACCTAGTAAGAGCCGCAGTCTGATATTGGGAGAGGATATGGAGACGCCAGTAATTCTTATTATTCAATAAAATTGATTCTACTGGGGTCAATTCTCTAGTGATATGGAGTAATAAACTGATCCTTCAAAGATTAGTTCATATATATAAAATTCTACTTGACATAAAGTGGGGTCAGTTTTCTGTTAAATTCGAATTTTGATCCCCAAATTATTATATATATTATTATATAATGATCCCCAAATTATTATATATATTATTATATAATTCTACATATTTTGGGTCATCAGAACCGTCATATGGGTCAAATTGATCTCCTTGCGATAATGTTTAAAATGATTTTGAACAATTCATGGACTCTTAAAACATTTATATTACAACAAAGTATGAAGTGTTTACTCGTTTAAAATGATTTTAAATATACGTTTTTTAATGTATTTTAATTTGGTCATCCTTCTAAATTATAAAAAATCCTGTTGTTATGGTAACACAAGTCTTGTTCATTGTGTACATTTATCCAAATCTCTGCCACGTGCAGGATGCGACAAAAGATAATTTTTTAAAGCAGAGTACAACCAGTTTGAATTCAAAATTTTCCTTCTCCTAGATCAGTTGCCACACCAAGGTTAAAGAGTTCAATTTGCTCAACTATTTACCCTTTACCAGGGAAGTAAGTAGTTGGATTTATACCTTACCCAAGGGTATTAACGCAATGTGAAATGCAAACAA
Source organism: Sepioteuthis lessoniana (assembly GCA_963585895.1). Taxonomy (NCBI): domain Eukaryota; kingdom Metazoa; phylum Mollusca; class Cephalopoda; order Myopsida; family Loliginidae; genus Sepioteuthis; species Sepioteuthis lessoniana. Next base: position 68,600 of record CAUZXS010000321.1, on the reverse strand, counting down.
CTTCGTTTTAGATTTGAACTCGAGTCACCTAGTCCATTTCCAACGATGATACTAGTTACACCACAGGATTCAAACCTTCTTTCACGGGCAGGACGTAAAAGAAGGTCAAGCTTGCTTAATCAAGGCGAAAGATCCCATTCTGTCCTACCAATAGCTTGGAGCATAGAGAACTAATACATTTATCAAGGGCATTAGCGCAGAGGGAAAGGCAATAAGCCATGCCCAAGATTCCATTTCCTACGACGATATCTTCTTCGTTAACTGTGTCGAGTCATGTTCATTTGCATGGCGAAACGGTCAACGTCTTAGCATATGAACTCAGCGACTCGAATTCCAATTTGGACGAGATCGATCGCCTTTCACTTCAAGCTAATCCCCTTAGAGAAAGTCATGAATCAATCTCCTCTTTCTTCGATTATGAACAGCTATTTGGACAGACTGGGCTCTTTAACCTTGTCACGGCCAGCGGTATGAAAGGAGAACTATGAAATAAAACCAACTTAGAAATTGAGTTTGTCGCATATAGCTCGTGGGAAATGGGTTGGGCGAATTTATACAATTTTATACCGTATGTAATTGGAGATTATTGTTAAACTGACTTTGGAATAAAATAACACAACAAAGATTGATATGCCATAAAATCAACTCATCAAATAGAATAATGAAATGCGATTGATCTTTTTTGAAACTGAGTTTCACGTGTCCAATCTTCACGTAAAACTCGGAGTCTTGGATTTTTACCTTATTTTATTTTTCTCCAAATATTAGAAGCCGTTCTTACACTTAACAAAAGAGTTACAATGCCTTTGACACAGATACATAGTTCCACAGTTTCAGCAATTATTAGTCACGTAATCCTGATCTGTGAATTCTGCACATTCAAACCTGTATCAACGGACAGTGCATTCAAGCACGACATCATTTACACGTGATGAACGCTCTCATTCAAGATATTCATTGATTGTATAAAATATCTATGGCGCAGTCGTACTCGCATCTTCGATAATGATCAACGAAGGTTGTAGTACTTTTTATTGGGTAACAGAAAAATTGATTTCAAGGCGTTTTTCTTCATTAGTACAAAAAAAAAACTTCCCAGAACTACAGTAGATTATATTGTGAGGAGACATTAGGAAACGAGACAAAACTAGACCAAAAGTAGAGCTAGTAGACTAAAAACAGCTACAAGACAAGTTCATCAATCATCAGCTTGCGTGACCGAAGGCTGACTATTCCAGACATCACTGCACAATTGAACTAATATCGTGAAAAATGTCAACATTCACTGTGTGTAGAAGAGTCAGTGAAACTGACCTATACGGCAGAATTGCAGTCAAGAAACTACAGTTGAAGGAAGCAAAACAACGTCAAAATGCTACAATTGGCAAAGGCACACAAAACTGGACAATAGAGGAGTAGAATAAAGTCCTTTAGTCAAATGAATCAAATCTTTGTCTCAAATAGGAGGGTCTAGATGCGGCAAAGAGTTGGTGAAAGACCTGCAACCTTCTGTATCACACCAACCGTAAAGCATGGAGGAGGCTCTGTTATGGTGTGGGAAGAGGCTTTGCCAATGGCAAAATCAGGGATTTGTATCAGGTGAAGGTCAAATTGAATTAAACCGGCTATCACAGCATACTGCAGTATCACGCGATCCAATATGGAATGCGGCTCATGGGTCGAGGATTTGTATTCATGCAAGCATACTAATAAGCTTTGCCAAAGGTACATTTAAAGCAAAGAGGAACAGCATGTTCTACAACTGATGTCTCGGCTGGTGCAATTGTGTCTTGGCTGGCGCAATTAATCCCATTAAACTAGTATGGGATGAACTTGACCGAAAAATCAGAGCTAAACAAGGTACAAGTGCTGCTCACCTCTGGCAAATCTTGCTGGAAAACTGGAAAGAACTATCTTCAGTTTACCTCCTGTCTTTGGTGGAAAGAATGCCGAGAATCTGTGAAGCGGCCGATGGGAGTCATTTTGATGAATCAAAAGTTTAAGATTCTTTTGTGTTTTTTTTTTTGTTCAATTTGTATTTAATGTGGCTCGGGAAGATTTGTATTTGTATATAAATAAAACCATTGTGGTGCTTGAATCGTTTCATTAATAATAACACTTTTAGGATAAGAAACAAACATTTTTGAGGGAAGCTAAATATTTTTGATTGGTAGTATATATATATATATATAGTTCTATGGCGTTTTATATATAAGCAGATTTTTCGAGTAGTATTTCTTTCCTCTCAATTTTAGGTTCATTTTATAGCCACTGTTATGCAAGACCGTTGGTTAACAACATAGAGAGGAAACAAGAAGAAACATCCAGAAAGATTCGTTTTCTAACCATTGGGTCACCGAACCTTGCTTTCAGATTAACCATTCTTTTCTTGTTAGGAAATGATTGTTTGGTTAATGGATTTTAGCAGCAAGTCAACTTGTTTGGGATTATCTTACACCTAGAGGTTAACGAATTGTGTACGTTGTAAATTTATATTTGCACTTGTGTTGTTAACGGTTTGAACAATGTGTTAACATTGTAGAGGTTCTTGCTTTGGAGTTACTTTGTATGGTATTGATCAAGTTTACGTTTATATTTTTTGTTATAATTTCATTTCTTTCAAAAAAGGCAGAATGTCATCTATATTGAAACTTTCAAACAGATTGTTTATATCATTTACGTTGAAAATGCGTTTTATGATGAAGGCGAAAATTCTACATTCTATGAGAACGTATTTAACAATGCAGAGAGTTTGACATGTTATACATGTTGTTTCTGTTTGAGTACAAAGGAGTGTATAAGTCTTGTGTGACCAATGCGTTTTCCATTCTTACAAAGTGGGTTTGATCAGAAAGAGTTAATAGTGGATGTTGTTATTCCAGCGTTGTTGCCATTTTGTGAAAAGGAATCTACTGAATTTAGGTTTTAAGTTAGTATATAGAATCTTGAATTTTGAGTTGGACATGGAGTCTAGTCTGCTCCAGAGTTGAATGATAATGGGATCTTCCAGTTTTTTTTTAATTTCTTAATGAGAGTAAGACAGTGAGTCTGAGAATATGATAAAGTTTTTGTGGTTACTTTCAGAGATCATACTGAGTGCTAGATCTATTGCACGAGCTTCAGCTGTAAAGATGGAGCTTTCCTTCGGGAGATATTTTCTTAAAATTTTCTTATTCAAAATGGCAGCTGTTTTATCATCCTAAGAGCCATCAGCAAATATGTACAGATGGTTGGAATAGTATTCCAAGATATTGCGATATTTACCTTGGTAAGAGCTGGATGGGGTTTTGTTTTGAAGAGTATCACTTTAGGTTTTTTTAATAATTCAAGGTGGTGTTTTAGGTATGATGTTTCCGTGAAGAATTTCCGAAGAATTTTAGATTCTTCGAAGGTGGATTTCATTCGAAGGCTAAAATGTTTTGATTTTTTTCTATTTTTTTTTCTGCTTGAATCTAAGATTGAAGATGTAGTCATAAGCTTGGTTAGATAGACAAACTTTGAGTTTTGTGTGGTATAGGAAAGCCATTTTTTTCACATTTCAGTTGTAGGAGTGCTTCATGAACCTCAGCGTATAGGCTTGTCAACAGGAAAAATTCTCAAGGCTTCTAAGACTTGTCTTAAGTTTGTGTGGTGTATAGTTTTGAGATCTTTGAGGTAGAACCTCCAGGCAGATCTATAGACAAAAAATGGCATAATAAAGTTGTAAGCGAATCAATGATCTTCATAGTGTAATAAGCTTTTGTGGGTCAGAACTCGTAAGAGCTATTGGTCTCTGATGGATTTGCTTTTTAGGTATTTTATGTGTGCGATGAATGTTAATTGTTTGTCGAATATGACTCCACTGGTCAACGATATTTCGGTTTCCTCAGGTTTGATGAAAATGCACACATTGGGTTTTGGACTTTGAGAATTTGAAGCTGTTGTCAGTTGCCCATTTATTTATTTTGTTGAGGCTCAATTGCAAAAGCCGTTCTATTATGTGAACCTGAGCGGATATATCAGAAAAAAAAGTCAACATATCGCTGTGGATTGTAGGATTCAAACATTTAACAATATTGATTTTTATGGAGAAAAGCAAACGGATTAGATGCTTGCTTGTAATTTTGCAGGTCAGAAAGAGTGGATTCCACACGTACCCAGAAGTTTCTATGGATGAGAAAATTTTCCATGAAGAGTGGCAGTCTTTCTCTTAAGCCTAGATCATGCAGGTTTCTCATGATACCATACTTCCAAGTGGTGTTGTATGCCTTCTCTAGGTCGAAAAATATTGGATTTCTATGAATGCTACCCTAATGAAGATTTCCATGCGGATCAAATAGTCTACGGTTCCTGCCTTTTCATGGAATCTTGTTTGGAGGTTAGTAATTAGGATGGTCGATTCAAGGTATCATATCAGTTTATTGTTTATTATTTCTATGTTATTGTTCGCTTTGTGGAATATTTTTTGATAGCCGGCTGTATGTCCGTCAACTATAAGAGTAGTTAATTATTATTGGCAATCCCACAGCAATTCGACAGAATCATTCTGTTGTTCATAATTGAGTTTTGAGCTTGAATTATTCAATTGTTGATATTTTTGGCTTTTATGTTTAGGTAGTTAAGAGCTGTTCTCGGTTTCTCGGTTTCCATCTGTTTTAATAGCCCGAATTTATTTGTCGTTTCCAGGTCTTCAGAGTTTTACATTTATTGTTTCGGTGTAATTTTTTGTTCGTTTTTTAGTGTTTTTTTTTTTGTTTTTGTTTGGAGAAGTGTCTATAGAAGCAGGTGATCACATTGGGGATCTTTTGTTGTTCTAGTTTTGTTTAAAGATTTTTTATTTAAATGTTTTGTTGATTGAGAGAGAGATGGCATTATCGTCCTCTCCTCTTAGTTGATTTTCCCAGCAGAGGTCTGTTTTTACTCTACCATTTTTGTTATGCAGAAGACCACAGATCTCTGAGAAAGACTGACAGCTCACCTGCTTTAGGTTGAGGAGTTTTTCAACTAGTGCAGGGTATTTATAGCATTCTTGTGTTGGAGTGCCTGCTGGTGCCTTAGCTGCATTTTCATAGGATAGAGCCAAAAATGTAGTCTCCAAGTCCTGGGCCCGAGTGCTCATTACCACTTTAGCTACGTTAGCACTGGATCGAGTTGGAAAGTTGGTCTTCACAATGTTGCACGGTTCCCTTGGTACTTAACTTTGCTTACCTCTTTCACATTTTTGCAAACTTCACAAGCATGGCTTTCCCTACAGTTTGCACGATTCAGTTCTTTACATGGGTCCTCTATAAAGCGGCTCTTATGATGTTCGAAGTTCTGGCAGTTGTAACATTGTTGAAGGTTCGGAATGTACTTTTTCCCCTTGACCTTCACATATCTTCACATTTCATGCTTCGTTGGTAAGTTTGACATATTGATGGTCATGACGAAGATGTGAGTGTCTATTGTTTGGCTATCCTTTCTGACAGACACTCTTCTCAGAGATTTTTTTATTTCCTCTTGAGTGTAGAGGTAGTTTTACTACTCTCCCAGAGAAGTTGATGAACTTATGATGTTACGTCTTTATTTTGGTCATCTTGATGGACAACTCGATGTGGCTCCTTTCCCAACTTCCACAACCAACGCATTGCCTCCACTGTTTTTGAGGATGGAAAGAAGAAAAGACAAAACACAAATTCAGAACTGCAAAACGCAGGAAGGTGAAGTTTGGAACTTTTAAGCATTCTTGTACGGTTTGTGTATGGCTATCGCGAGAACTCTGCGAAAATCCTTTATAGTTATCAAAGATGCTGACTCATCTGGTCTAGTCTTCACAGCTCTGTGTCCTCGCCTTGACTCCATACTGCCCTTCAACTGCTGTGGACCCACGTCTTTGAGCCGACTGACTAGTCCCGCGTCTCTGGCTTGAATGTCTCTACTTTGAAGTCTCATCCCTGACTTGACCAACGTCCTTCATCTTTTCTTCTGGTCTCGCAGGTTCACGCGGGCACGGCTCTTAGTGTGATCTTCGCACCAAACTAGAGAAAGGGGTCCCTCTAAACGATATGACGCTGGTCAAAAATGCCGAAGATAAGATACCATCGTTGGGCATCCATTTACGAACACACAGAGATACACACACACACACACACACACACACACGCACATATATATATATATATACACGAATGCTCATTATCGTGTCACACTTCTCCCTTCCTTACACTTGTCATTCATTCACTATAAATTACACCACAAAGAAAATATAAAACACAGACATAACTGTTGCCATGCAATGTTACAACATAGTTACACATAGTTACAACAGAACAAACAGCAATGTGTTGGGATGGCGTATTCTTCTATTTCTCGAAATTAATCATAGGGAGAGCTTTTGACCACTCCTAACTGTCTCTCAATTTGCCTTCCACATCTCTCTTTGAAGGTCAGGAGCATTATCGTCTCTGCAGTTAGTCCAATGCTACATCAGGACTTAGCACCTTCAGGACCCTCGACATATCTGACCCTCATCATTTAGTTTCCACATTTCATCCCATGTCCACATTTAAACATTTCCACATTTCATCCATTTCCACATATAAACACCTCTTTTTATCTATCCCCATTCTAACCTGGAAGGACTTTGAACCACCCTAAAGAAGAATTAGATAAAGAGTGTTGTGAACTGTGAGACATATTCCTCTTTTGAAGGAGTATTTTCCGATCACAGAATCGTTGCAGCAAAGATTCGCCCGAGTCAAAGGAGAAAAAAAGGCACAAACAGAATATGACTGGTACCTTATTTTCGAATAGTGATATAAGAAATCAATGTTTGATACTCTTTCGAAGACATCTGAAAGACATACTCCTAATAACAAATAGTAAAACTTTGTTACCTCCCATATAGAAGCAGCAGCCGAGTGCATTTTAACCAAACCAAGATCCAAATATAGAGTTGTATGGAAGACAATCGCAATTAGAGTAAAGTCTTTTAATATTCAAAAATAGTATAATTAATCTTTCGATAAATATTCTTTTCATTTTATTTCGCTAACTTTAGCATCTAGAAGCAGAAATAAGGGGAATTTCTAAGATTAAATTATGACAAGTATATTTATTTATCCTACACCGCTGCCAATTTTTCAGCGAAGTTTTGAATTCAAAGCTTACTTTCTCGTAGACTAGTTGCTATATCTGGCCTAAAGAGTCCAGTCTGATATGAATATGAATTCACCTATTCTTCATCAATGAGTAGTCATTGATGAAGAATAGGTGAATTCATATCTTTCCAAAAGCTATCAGTGGTATGTGAATTGAAAACAGCCTTGTCTAGGATTTGATCTCGAGTCGCCGTGTCCATTTCCAACGACGATAACTATTACAGACACAAGTGACATATTGTATTTATTCATACTTTATGTTGATCACATTTACACGTACATTAATTGAATGTATCAATAGCAATGTATAAATGTACCTCAATCTATAATTAACTGTATCTGTAAGAAGATATTAATGTGCTTCAATCTAAATTTTTAAGATAAATATGCAAATTAGCTTTCGCGTTCATGTTATAAACTGCTCTTTGGTTGTATATATATAAATACAATTTCATGTTATCAGCATGTACATAATGTGAACAGAATTAATGACACCGGATAACAAATAATAAAAAAATTGATTGTATGAGTTTTTTCTTTTTTTTTTTTTTTTTTTTTACTGTGTTTTACTATTTTTGATCTGCTGATTTCAAATATGGAAAGGGGCGTTTATGGTATCAATATGGATATCTAATATTTTGTTTGCTTTTTTTTTTCCTGTCAGATTAGATCATGGCTACAAGGAGACATCAACGTGTGAACAACCCTGGCACATTCTGTTATATTTGTGGATACTTCACGCTTATTCGTCAGAGGTGCAATATAACATCGTTTGTGAAGCGAGTCAATAAAGCGTACTTCGGACTTACTCTTGGTGACCAAGACAAGAAATAGGCCTAACATACTGTATGTCCTAACTGCGAAGAAATGTTGCATCAATGGTCGAAAGGGAAACGTAAGGTCTTTCTTTCGAAATCCCCATGACTTGGCGGGAAGCGAAGAAACACACATTTGACCTATTCTGCGCTAATCAACTACCAGTTTCAGTTTTTACTGAGTTGCCTACATCTGAAGAAGAGAGTATCGACGAAATGCAAGAGACTGAAGATGTAACTTAAAAATGACTGACAGATTCCGACGATCCTTATGCTACATCAAAGTCATCAACTCCTCAGCAGTTTATCTAGCCAGAGTTGAATGATCTAATGCGTGATTTGGGTCTCTCCAAAAATGCTGCTGAAATTTTAGCTTCTAGGTTGCAAGAAAAGGCTCTACTAAACAAAACCACAAAAGTTTCATACTTACGAAATCGGGAACAGGTTTTTGTGGAATTTTTTAAAGAAGTTAGTTTTCTCCAGAAATTAGGAATTCCATTGAATAATACAAATGATTGGAGATTATTCCTAGATAGTTCTAAGCGCAGCCTGAAGTGTGTTCTACAACATAATAGCAATGTCTATGCAGCTGTTTCATTCTATGTGTTAACGAGAGAAGCATAATGAATTTAAAACTGTAATAGATCTACTAAAATACCACGAGCACAACTGGACAATTTGCGTGGATCTCAAAAGGGTGAACACTCTCCTTGGTTAACAAAGAGGATTTACCAAGTGATCCAAAACTTACCAAGTGATCCGAATTTTAAGTAAAAATTCTTAAAATCTTTTCAGAGAGCACATCTGAGCAACTTAAATGATAAAGTGATGTCAAAACGTCTAGATTTCGTCTCAACAAATCATTATCAATCTCGATACTTTTTGATCAACCTTTTCTGAATGCCACTTTTTTAGCAACAAAGAATTGTGTGATAAAATACAAAGCAATAAATATGTAGATTTCTGTACATTGTTTTAAATTTATGTATTACTATGTGGGTGAAGTATAGTATTGTAAAAAAATCTATTTAATAAAATATTTATTCTAAATTAAAGATTTTATTAGTGAAAAAAAAAAAACATTTAAAAATCAACTTTTTCCCAATTTTTTTTCAGAGCACAATATCGACAATATATTTCAATCAAAAATGCAATTCAAATCTTTCCAACGTTCAGTCGGCGAGAGCTGCTGAATAAGTCTACTGCACCTCTGTAGAGTGGTTAGACCTCCCAATAAGACCACCTGTTGACCTTGGTGACCCGTAAATGTTTGGGAATGGAATCCTGGTGACTGAGCAGTACTTGACCTGGCAACCGAGTGGCGAAATGACTTGCAACACTTTGGAAAGACGGTTCAAATCAATCGGCTGGTCGTGTCAAACCGTTATTTGATTGTCCCGACCATATTCCTCAAATTGCTTTTGTGGCAACATATCCAACCATGTTTGATCTTATATGTGTTAGAAGGTAGTGGATGAGGGTCAATGGTGGTGAGATAGCAATGCTTGAAACCATCGGAACTGTGTGTAAACAAATGATTAATATTAGATAAAATTATAAGTGTTAAATAGCAATACTTGAAACCATATAGTGCCCTGGGTATGACATTAAAATGCATCTGAAAGTGAGGCTCAAGTCTTCGCGTCTGGAGAATGTACCTTTTCAGTACCTTTAATTTCAGGTTAAAGTAAAGTGCCTGGGGCATTGGCCTAATGAGTAGAATGTTCACCAGTGGTCCGGGAGACCGAGGTTCAATCCCAGGTCGAGTCATATCAAAGATTCAAAAATGGTACGTGATATCTCATTGCTTAACACCCAGCATTATAAGGTAAGGATCAAAGGCAGAACAAGCCAGGGAAAGGAGTGGCGCCCACCCCTATACCCCGGTGTAGTAGCTATTGAAAAGTGAGCCTTCGGGTCAGCCTCGACTACGATCGCCAACTTTACTTACTTTCAGGTTCATCCTATCCCAAAGTGGTAGTACTTTTTAGAGTCCCATCAATGGGCTAAAAAGAACTGTTAACTTATTAACCAAAAGGGTTATTGTAAGTTATTTGAAGCCATACAGCAAATTGTGCGTATTAGATAGAAATACTTGATAAATAGAAGTAAAAATGTTAAAAAGCAACACTTGAAGGTATGTGGGCAAACAAATCATCGCTAACTCACTTAAAAAATGAAGTTACCTACAAACTATTCGCATATATATAATATATATATATATATATATATATATATATATATATATATATAATTTACTTTTAAACATTTTTTATTTTACTATTCAGGGTAGCCTTTTCAAAATTTAAAAAATCTTTTTAACGATTTAAATTCTCTAAGGCTTTCTCGGTATGATAAATATAAATATTTTATCCAAAGATTTTGCAAAATAAATTTTTCTTTTCAAAAATTTAAAAAGGATGACGAAGCTAGAGTTAAGAGATAAAACTACATTTCTACTCAGCATTTTCTTAAATAAAAAGGTAAGGATTTCCAAATTTTAAAATTACATTTTAATTTTTAAGCATTTTTATTTTGCGATTCAGGGCAGATCAGCTAAAATGACGTCTCTCTTTTCAAAATCTTTTTAACGATTTAAATTCTATGAGGAATTATCTTTATATTTGATTTTGAGACAGTAAAGATAATTGTAGTTGGGTGTGTGTGTAAGATCTGAAAATTTTCCAAGTTAGAATCCTAAAATAACCCTGGTCCCGGTTCCGGAAACGACTCGAAACCAATTTCTCTTTCATCGTTGGGATAATCTTGGGGAATCTTATACAAAAGTTATGCTAAAATATACTGAGATTTAATATTATGATACATTTTTGTATTCTAAATTACATTTACTTAGTCATTTTTATCTTTTAAAACAAAATATTGGCAAAACGTTCATGGTGGAAATATATTTGACCGAAAGGTCCATGGCCGAAACATCTGTACCTGAATGAAACATTTTTAAATTGACCTACAATGAGGTCTGATAAAAAAATATCCAGCTATTTTTAAATGTGGGTTGTGCAACTAGGATGTAGCTTGACAACCAATCAAAAGGGACCCTTCTGTACATTCTTGAACTGAGAATTTCCAGTATTTTTAGTCAGTTTTCAATGAGATGCTATTGATTTCGCATGCTTATTTTGCCTGCCACATTTGTCATGAAAGTATCTCTTCGAATTCTTCACGTCTGGTGTAATTTTTTTGGTGAGGGGTAAAACATTGCATTAATTCAGCCCGTCGTAGATGATATTATGTGAAATGAGACAAGGCTTCTGATGGTGCTGTTGGAAGAGGAATTTACAGGGTGCTTTAAAAAGTGGAATGGACACTGGGATGAATATATAACGTTCCAAAGGAAGAAATCAGAAGGGAGCTAAGACGCCATCACCCATAGTTAATATTAAATGGTTTTTATGCTTTTCGAACAGACCTTCTAGATATGTTCATCAATTCTTTGCATATTTTGAATGAAGTTATCATATTATAAGCGATTGTCGGACGTTTCGGCTACAGACATTTCGGCCCTTTTTCGGCCTCTGTTTTTTCTGTACCTTTTTAAAGACAAATATAACTGAATAGATGTAATTTAAAATGAAATACAATCATGAAATATAAATCAAATGAAATGTACCGTAATTTATGTTGCTATAATTTCAAAAAAATCATAACAACATCAATGTTGTTATGATTTTTTACTGTAGCTTTCATTCGATTCATATTTCATGATTGCATTTCATTTTATATTACATCTAGTTAGTCATCTTTGTCTTAACTCTTTAATGATAACTAACAAATTGATATACAATTAATGTTGTTTTATTTTTTTCATCTTTATTTTTTGTTTCTTACTTTATCTACGAAAGCTAATTTTTAGAATAGAAAAATCAAAAATTGTTATTTTATTTATCATCGAATACTTAAAAAGGTATTATTTTTTAAAAAATATTCATGAAAGTAAAAATAATATAGTACACTGTTTTAAAATTATATATTATGATTGCAATGTTATTTTAGATTCGCGGCTGAAACGCCCAGAGATGAAATATCAAGATATAACGGCCAATTTTTGACTCGCTGAAGCCAGGACAGATTTTCTTTTGAATGTTTGAGTTTGAGACTTCTAATTTCGTAGCTTTTCTTAAAAATCATAGCACGTTCAAAACTTCCAAGTTAGATTAATCGGCGATCAAAATATCAGCAGCACATATGTTTTGCTGAAACATCCTGTTACCAAATTAATCATGCCACGGAAAATGCTTAAATTCTATTCATAATTAACTATTCAATTTTGTTGTTTGCTGTTTCATCGATATTTTTGAATGTTTTATTTAATTTCATCTTTTTTTAAAATGAAAAATAAAATGAGTTAAAATTTTTGTTATGTAATTCAAAATAAAATGAATTATAACATGATACATATTATAATTCTTTTTATTTTGAATTGCAGTTTCACTATTCTATCTATACTCATGTAATAGGCGTCTTTTTAAGACCAATTTCCCCCCTCAAAAACAAGAGGTTGTTTATTGTACGATATATGTTTTTGAAACGTGAAAGCTCCTCTTGTTTCTAAGCCTAACTTTGTAACTTCGATCCAAACTGTCCTTGCGTAGCCTATACCTAAACAAAGGCTATTCGTTAAGATAATATATTATTATATTATCAATGCTAAATTATATCAGTGGTGGGGTTTTAGTATGTTTAAAATAAACAAATAAACACAGTAGGCAACACCAACGTTGAAACATCAGTATTTATTTACGGTATTCCATTGATTTTCTGTCTTACAGTAGTTTAGAAAGTATAAGTGTCTAAATGTTTTCTTTTTATGTTATTTGATGTTGAAGAAATATTTTTGGAGGCTATCAGGCAAAAGTTAGAGGTCGTTCATTACACACTATATATGATAAAAACACCTTTTTTGTAAATAAAAAAATGAGTAGTCGTTCATTTCTCTAGTGGATACGATAAATCAAATATAATAAATGATATATCAGAAAACTGGAAATAAATACAATAATTTGACAGAAAAAAACAAAACAAAACAAAACAAAACAAAACAAAACAAAAAACAAAAAACAATAAAACAAAAACACGTGGTCTGCAGAGGATGATTTTATTTATAGCTTGAATTGCTAACGTTAAATGTTTCAGTTTTTAGATGAGAAAACATTAAACCACCCTCTAGGCGTTTGAATTGTTTAATAAAACGAAAAAATGAGAAAGTGTTAAACATTCTATTTCTGTTGGAAGCGTTCTTTTTCAAAGTAATTAGTGTTCGAAAATTTATTTGATCAAGCTATTTTGATTAGCCTCAAAACAAATATTCCAGTGATGTTAAAATGATTTTTGCTATAAACTGATTCCAAATAATGCAGAGTTTACAAGTATGGGAAAAAATTCTGAAAAGAAAAATAAATATCGCTTTTAAAAATTCCCTTGTCTACGGTTATGTTGGTTGATGTTTCGGTTGCTCTTCCGTGTCAAAACCTTGGTTAGATTATATCTACTTATTATATCAAATCCAATTTCCATTTTTATCATATTCTTCTTAGTAAGTGGCAATACGACCATTTTATAAACGGTAAAAATTATGAATGCATATCTCTATATTTATGATTTTTGGTTCAAATGGAAAACATAGCTTTTTAATTATATGAAATGTTTCAATCAATACTTTCAAATCTGGATCGTTAATTCAATGAGATCAATCATTACTATCAATCAATCTATCTCATGCTATTCTAATTTATGTTCGTAATTCTCTGTGCATATATATATATATATATATATATATATATATATATATATATATATATTGCTATTTCAGTCTCTTCAACTCTTGTCTCAATATGGTATAACGGAAGAGTAAAGATTGTTTCTATCTATCTATCTATCTATCTATCTATCTATCTATCTATCTATCTATCTATCTATCTATCTATCTATCAGTGTTTATTCATCTCTCTCTCCTTTTTATCTATCGCTTTGAGTCGGTTAATATATATATATATATATATATATATATATATATATATATATATATATATATATATCCTTCCCCACCTCTCTATCTATCTATCTGTATTAATGAGATGTTGTGTCTGCATAGATCTTAGTCTATTTGTGCGCGTAAACATATAACCGTGCGTGCGCATATGTGCGTATGTTTTTGTATGTATGCGCACGTGTGTGTCTGTGTGAATTGAGTGCGTGTGTCTGTCTGTCTGTGTATATTTGTGTGTGTGTGTTGTCTACAAGTAGAGAGTTGAGACATGTGTGAACACTTAATAAGTTCTCTGCACCCAAGTCATACAGTGCGCAAAAATTACGGATAGTCCAGTCGGTACATTGGAGTTACTATGGCAACCACCGCAGGCCTGATAAATACCCACCCAACGGACCCCGACTACACCGACCTCCTATGTCTACACTCCCAGCTTTACCTTCCAGAACGACACACGTTATTGTCGATCCCCACCAATCGGCTTATCTACACGTCACCCATTTACGTGCGTTTACTGAATTGGATGTATGGGTCGGGGTTCCCTACCGGCAGAAACAGATTCTTTTATTCATACTTCCCAGACGGCCGCATAAAAAGGTACAAAAGTAATTCCTGAGAACATTTATAATTAGCAAAGAAACACGAGGATATTTCGGTGTTTATTTTCATCAATAGCTGATTTGTTTGAAAGTGTTGATGTTAAAACTTTTTGGTTATAGGCAACCTTAGAATCTATTGTATACAAAAAACATATTTAAAATTCAAAGTTTAACCTTTTAATTAATAACTTATTTCAAACTAGCTTAGATTTTCTGATCATTCTTCGTAAATTTCCAACTGCAACTCACTCCCTTACTCTTTGTTCCCCTTTTTCTTTCGATCGCTTCTCCATTTTCTCCCTTTCTTCCCAAATCCCCAAATCATTCACATTAAAATTCCTCGATAATCGTCTTTTTCCCCACTTCTTTCTCTTTTTCAACTTATTCATCTGGCTTAACCCAAGTAATTTGAACAGTTCCCAGTGTAAGACTATCACCACACTGTCATTTTTATTTTCAAAATATTTGGATAGACCGGACTCTTTAGCGTTGCTAAAGTAAACAGTCTCGGAAAATGAATAATCTGAATTCAAAATCTGAGGAATGTTGTTCGGAGAATTTGTGACACATTTTTTTGTTATCAGTTCATTCAAAGATTGCTTCAGTTTCTACTTTCACCACTATAAACCGATCACCTGTGTAGTTCATTTGCTAAGTTCCTTTGTTCCCTGAATCTCCAGTTATCCCATTTTCTTTTCCAGATTCTTTAGGATTGTCTTGCTGTCACCTTTAAGTTCTACGGTTTTTCAGTTCAAAGTCAAGGTTAAAGTCATTATCTTATTTTTAGCTTTACAAATTTTCTCCCGTGCGCACCGGTAATACGCTGAAGTTCTTAGACGATAACCGTTATACCACGAGCACCTCCAAATATGTAGACATGTAAAACAAACACTCAGTAGAAATCGAAGAAATCAGAAAGGATAAACGGTAGGATGCAGAAATTCACAACATGAAAGAATCAGGATTATCATAAGATTAAAGAAAAGAAACAAGATGGAAATGATAAAGTACAATCCCGGAGGAATGAAGACAGGAATTTGATAAAATTACAAACAGGGAAAATGCTTACATGCGAGGTTCATTAATAAATAAAGGGAAATTTACTTAAGGAGTTGACTATAGGAAGCACTTTTTTTTACAGTTGCTCCTTTTTCGAGGAAACCAATTGTGATGGGTCCCTCTATGTTCTAGAAACTGTCGGCATGACTTTCTTTACTGGCTGCTGTACCCGGAACTTTTTCTTTACTGCAGAATCGGAGTGTTTCCACTCCATAAACTGTTTTTTTTTTGTTTGTTGACAAATCTCATCAGCCAATAATAACAAAAATAAAAAGAACTCGAGGACAGACAGGAAAACAGAAATTAATGAACCGAGTAAAAATGGGAAGAAAAACAACTATACAGAAACTTCAGAAGACAAATTAAGAACGTTGAAATGTCTCAGGCATCGTGTTGAAGAGGAAACCTCAAGAGAGGAATGGAATCATAATTAATAGCACCCGAAACTGACGCCGCAAGAACTATGTAAAGTTAGAATAGAGAGGACCCAAGTGTAGACAATGTAGGAGAAAGTCAAAACAGTAAATTCGATTATAAGCGAATGCAGCAAACAGGCATAGAAAGTGAACAAGATCAGGCAGGACTAAGTGGGCAAGGGTTATCTACTTTGAATTGTGTAAGCAACGAAAATTTGACCATACAAATATTTCTCTCTCTCTCTCTCTCTCTCTCTCTCTCTCTCTCATACATACACACAATATAACCCCCCCATATATATATATATATATATATATACATATATATATATATATATATATATATATATTCTATTTGAAGGGTAATTCTTTAATTGATGATAAGGTCACTGTCAGAATTGAAGAACTTAGCATGTATAGATATACATCGATGTTTCTGAAATGAATTGGATGGAACAGAATGCGGCTAAAATAACTCCCACATGTTAAACTTTGTGGTGCCAGTAAACTTTACCATATTTTCTTCAGATACGATCACGGCTTGGACCTGTGTACCCTGCGTTTGCTATTGAAACGTCTTTTAAGACCAGCGAATCGATAATTGATGCATAGAGTTTTCGTATTCATTTCAACTTTCGTTGGAATGATGCTATTCCGAATAGAAAACCTATGCTGCTATAAGTTGAAAATTCCAGAACCACATCGATTAAAAGAAAGCCACCTTAAAGAATTAAAAGATACTCTTCGCCAAAAAGTGGCAGAAATACCGCCAGACATAATATTGCTGGTCTCGGTCATGATCGTAACTGATGGTATCTGAATACAAATAGTAATACATTAGCTGGATGGAGTTACCATTGGTACTTGTCTAAGATCCCCTGCACCACACAGGTGACAGTTTAATTAAGAAAACAATCAGTCGTAGTAAAAAACTTTCAATGTAATGGAGAATTTAGAAGACATTCAACGTAGTAACGATTTTAGTAGACTTTCAATGTAGAGGAGATTTTATAAGACTTTCGATGTTGTTGAGACATTGAAAATGTGATGAGATTTTAGAGGGCTTTCTATATGATGGTATTTGTAGATTACTTTCAGCGTAATGGAGATTTTTTGAAGACCTTTAGATTTTAAACAACTTTCGATTTAGTGGAAAAAAGATTTTCAATGTTGTGATGATTTTAGACGACACTCACGGTAGTGGAAATTATAGAAGACTTTTTTTTAATGTTGAAGAGATTTTTGACAACTTCCGATGAAGTGGTTATTTTATAAGACATTCAACGTTGTGGAGATTTTTTTCAATTTGACGGATTCTTTTCCTCGTGTTTCTTTTCCTGCTTCTGTTGATATGCTGATAGCCAATGCATGAGACCCTTTCTTGGAGTGGCGAATGGCTCTCCCTTCCGTATATATATATATATATATATATATATATATATATATATATATATATCCTACAACATGATTTCTGATGATTGTCAGCATTTGAGCACTTTTAAATTATTCATTCAGTGTTGCTATTATAATGATTGTATTACATACACACATACACACACACACACACACATATATATATATATATATATATATATATATATATATATATATATATATATATATGTATGTATGTATTAAAGATTAGAATGTTTGCCAATAGTCCGGGAGACCGAGGTTCAATCCTAGGTCGAGTCATATCAAAGACTCAAAAAATGGTACGTGATATATCATTGCTTAACACTCAGCATTATAAGGTACCGCTCAAGGGTAAGTAGAGCAATCCAAGGAAATGATTAGCACCCTTATCTACACCTCGATGTAGTAGCTATTGAAAAAGGAGCCTTCGAACGGCCCTCAGCAACGACCGGCTAGTTACTATATATATATATATACATATATATATATTAGCTGGCCGACAGTATATATATATATATATATATATATATATATATATATAATTTTGAATTTTAGGTATCTCTTGTTTATTCTATCTCTTTGGGGTCTGGACCCCAATGTCCTAATTTTTGAAACAAAATGATCGGGCAAGAATCAGGGACCACAAATGATAGAGTGATGAAAATTACAATTATTGAAGGGTAAAAGGATACTATTTAGTTTCAAACATGAACAAGAAATGTCAAGAAAATGTCAAGAGGTGCCCTAGGGCACATGCTCAATATTTTTACTGTTCATTGAAGGCACTATTGAATGTTGCATGAAGAAAGGTTGTTGATGACACGTGCTTGATTCTTCTTAGAGATGGTTGCCTTCAATGTAGAAATGATGAAAGGGTTGTTCTTGTATATGTCCTTAAGGAAGAAATCTGAGGGGTTCAGATCAAGCGAGTGAGGTGCCGATTCTACTTCAGCTTTGCAGCTGATAAGAAACTCCCCAAACTTTCCACGGATCCATGACATGATAACATTAGCAGGAACCATCAATCTTCCTCTTCAAGGTCCTCGAGCTCTCATCAGAACTGCTCAAGTCCGGGAATATAACACTCTTATAAACGATCATCTTCAAAGAAAAATAGGGGTCATCCCGTTGACTTTTTGAAACAAAGGGCATCCAACGACTCAGGGTTCGTGCTTCCCTCCAGATACTCAGTTGTTAGAGTTAACATGACCATTTGAGAGGAAGAAGGCTGCAAACGAAAACCAGACATCATTTATAAAATTCTCGTTATTACGAAAACCTCTGGCTCATTGGCCTGAGTTAGTTCTTTATCTGAATCGGGTAGGGATAAAGTTTAAGATACTTACTCTGAATGCACTAATACAGTTCTCGGCTCCTCAGCCACAAAGACTTGGACGGACTTTGGCCAATTGACCTCTAAACTCTGGTGACATTTGTGGGTGTTTGGGTTGTTATCGGACGCCCAGATAGTGATGAGCCTATTGTTTTACGATCTTCACAAATGTCGTAAGCTTCAAAGTTCTTGAACAGTTTGAAAATCTGACTTATGTTCGGAAATGCATTGAAATTGAACTTCCTTCTATATCTTGCTTGGACAATCTTGAAATATTTAGTTTTGTAGTATGTCTTTACACAAAAGATTTGCTCCATTGTCTGAGACATAATTTAGCTATATTTGGTTAAATGTATCAAAATGTTAACTATTTCCAAGCAATAATCTGAAAAGAGATATAGAATAAAGTCAAAAGAGAATGTCTGAGAGGCTGCTGAATTGTTTCAACAAATGTGAAACCCTGTATATTATTGCTCATTTCAACATTTCTGTTACTCTGTGATTGGACTCTAAATTGTTTGATTGGGAGCTATTGATATAATAGAAGTATAAATCTTACCTATAAACTTATCTCACTCGCTTTCCTGTCGAGACACCAACTGTTTCTTTTTAGAAGAGTATTACTCCCTCTTAAAAACAGGTTGTTTCAGATAAGACCCTAAGCTACATCTGAGGCTCTAGTTCTGGAACACTGGGAATTACGGAGTCATTCATTCATTGATATTACTTCCAGATCCACTCTGGCTCAGAGTGTTATTACCTGTTAGGGTCCGTTCTATGGGTCAAATAGATCTGTTTGAACATAGGAATTTTTGAAATTAGATAAGTGAGTGCAAATTATTTGTCACTGGAAATTATAACGGTTTACGAAGGATATTATTATTAGTTACTTGAAATCATATGAAACTTGAAATACACGAAAAAATAATTTCATTCAAATTATTATTATTAAATGGGAATATATAATAGTGTGTAAATTATTAAAATTAAGAATAGTTACTTGAAGCATTTAGTTATCGCCACAGGAAATGGAATCGGCAACTCGAGATCAAAACATTGACAAAGCTGTTGGCGATTTACCTTGGGAAAAACATGAATTTATTTCTTTTACCCATCGCCAGTTATGGATAAATAGTAGAACAAATTATTTTGTAAGCCTTTGTAAGACAACCAGTCTTAAAGAAAAACTCTCAATTTAAACCTGCTTTAATCCACTCAAAAAATTAGTCTTGTGTCATATCCGACCGAGTAGTTGGGTAAATATATACATTTTTGTGCCGTATGTGACTGGAGACCATAATCGTTAAATTGAAAACCAACCAACCAACCAACCATAATCTTCTCTGAACTCGTTGACGCAATTTTTATTGATTTAGTTTTTATACAATAGTATCGGGAACAACCTAACAGACCTGCTGTCACTTGATTGCCAGAAGAAAAAAACATTGAACATAAAGTTATAATACAATGTTTGTTTGCCGAAACATGTATACTGTTTGCATTGTGATAATTGCGTGCTCCAGGCGCGTTTTAATAACCACCTCTTGCACCCCGGACTGAACTGACCTCCAAGTGACTTGACAGTCACCTAGTCACATCACGAAATCAATCGCTCAACTTAAATACCCGTTATGATTATAATCAATATTATAAAGACATAAAATTATAAGGATGTGAAAGCCCCCAAGCATCGGCTCCGTTATGCACACAGGTATAAAAACCGACCCTCTCAGCTGTTCAGGTTTTCGCACGCATCAGTACTCTCCTTCTCTCCTCACATACCGTATCTCTCAATCTTCTCACGTGTATAAACACCTACAGGCCTATTCATGAGTTGCACTGGGTCAACCTTTCTTTCCTGTCAAACAAGACTCGAAAAAATCCTTTATTATATATTGTATATAAATGAGTTCAATTTTTCCCTCAAGTATAGGTTAATTATAACAGAAGTAGACAGTTAAAAAAGAAGCTATTTAAGATTTTGACTCAACAATTTTACATAGAAACCATTGAACGTTATTCCTGCAACTCACACTCTCGATACAGCGTTTTCTCGAGAAACACTTAGAGTCTACTCCAACAACTTACAGTCAACTGAACAAGGAAAATTAAATGCTCCATGAACTCATCTTCATCTTCATTATGCTCGAGCATAATTGATATTTATCTATTTAAAGATTTTAAACTTTTAAGATATTGACACACACGATACACAGTTCTGTAGAGAAACACTTTATTCCTAATACTCAAACACAAAAAATTAGAATAGATAAAAGGACGATTTGTGGAGAACTTTTGTGTCGACGATTATACGGATACAACTTTGAACGTTTCTTTTGTTCAAATCTTTCATAATCAGTAATTTGGAAGCCTTGACACGTAAATATTACGAAAGAAAAAAATGGAGGATTAATTTTAGGAATCAGTATTCTTGTTAAAATGTAAACAAAATTTAAAAGATAGGAAAATCATATCTGCTTCTGTTACCAAAAAAAAAAGACAAAAAAATCAAACAAACCCTGAAACATTTAGTTATCAAAAAAAAAAAAAAAAAAAAAAGAAAAGTAAGAAAAGAAGAAAATTCTTTTAAAAGAAATCAAACGAAAGTAAATGAGAATTTTGTTTGAGATGCTTGTTTTTCCATTACAACTTCGCTTGAGCTATATGGTAGATCAGATCTAGTCGTATAAACTTAATTATGACGTAACGGTTATTGTCGCAAGAAATGAAATTGACAAGCCGAGTTCAAATCCCAGCTTTGGTAGGAAGAGCTTGTGCTCTTTTAGAAGGAAAATTCTGATTTCAAACCAATTGTTATCATCAAGTCGTGTTGCAAGCGTGGATTCTCTCGACTCTCTCTCACCATCCATCCCTATCGACAATTGAATTCGTCCTCACTTCACCAGCATCGCCAAGTATGTCTTATCCGTTTACAAGGATAGTTTTTGAGGTTGATACAACTGTTTCCGTTGTATTCAATGCGGTGCCGTCGTACATTAGTTCTGACACAGTTACATCTTAGAAGAATTCTCGTTTCATTTTATCAGAGACTTCAGATTTTCATATGATCGATATTTGCCTACGTGAATATTGACATAGCTTTCAGCAGATGAGACCAGTTGTACTTTGTTTAAAAAATGACCTATTCGTGGCGGAGGGTTGAGTAAATACATACTCTTCATTCTTCTTTAGTGTCATATTACATATTAATTTTGTTATTTAAACTTGTATTATTCATTTATAGATTCGATGATGACCATTAACTAATGTTAAATATATCAACTGAAACAGGCTCTTGGGTATATGGTAATGCGGTTGTGAGCCACATCTTCGGAATACTTTGTATTTACTACGCAACGGTGTGGCTTATTTGTATGCGACACAAAATTAAGCGAGCAATGTGTTTTTCCTTTTGTTTTTGATCTTTTTATGTATATTTTTGTTACGGTTATAAAGGCTTGTCGTAAGTACGTGAATATATATTATCTCCCAAATTACGTTTTGTTTTCTTATTCCTTACTATTACTATTAGTATGTATACGCCTGAGATATCAACAAGTTATCAGCTAAGTAGCGGACAGTTTAATATGACCCATAGATTAATGTTTCCAGGAGACGAAAGAAAATATGATTTGTGGGAGGTAAAAGTTCATGGATATATGAGAACACAAGTTGTACAATACCTTCACCGATGATGGAATAAACCCTAACATGCTGTGGCATTTGGATAGTTAGTACAATAACCTGATGATCCAAATCTATCAATGATCATTCGAGATGCGAACAATGACGGTAGAAAAGCACTAAAAGTTTTAAGGGAACACTACCTGCCACGTGAAAAGCCAAGAATTATAGCCTTGAATTTACATAGTGGAAGAAAGTCCTGGACGTAAATATAACAGAAAATGAATTGAGAACTCAGCTACATTTAAAAATAAATGCCGGGTAAACAATAAGTGATGTACTATTTAGAGCAATGCTTATAAATATTCACCCTGGTAATCACTCAGAAAAAGGGCCTAAAATCTTTTAAAAAAACCATAGAATTTTTTGAAGAAGCAGAGAAAAGTGATGATAACACCTACAACACAGTAATGAGCGTGAAAGAAAGAAAATGTATGTTGGGTATCACCCACATTTTTCCACACAATGAACTAGTCCATCTGCCATATATAGCAGTAGCTACTAATACCAGGGGAGACTAGAAGGTGAAGAGCAGCTTCTTATAGGAATAGTATTAGAGCGTTGGAGACAGGAGATCGCACTAGATCACCTTACTTGCTACCGTAATAACGGAAGCCAATACTAACGTTGGACTATATCTTTATTCTGTATTCACTAATACTATGTTCTTGTCTACTAATAGTCTCTCTATTGTATATACTTTTTCCTGAGAATATATCTCTATTTCCTCTCATATCGTGGTTTGTCCTTTATTTAATATTACAAGCGTTCACTAACCAGAACGCAACAATATATCAGTCGGCCAACAGCGTTCAGAGCAAAAGAAAGAAAATAAAACAATCGACCAACATCGCTCATACCCCCCACCAAAAAAAAAAAAAAAAATAAAATACCACAGTTGGACAATAGCATTCATACCAAGAGAAAGAAAATACAACAGTCAGCCAACAACGTTTATGCCAAAAGAAAGATAATAATGTCGGCCAACAGAAAATAAAACAGTCGGCCAATAGCTTTCATATCGAAAGAAAAAGAATACAACATTTGGCCAACAACATGCATGCCGAAAGAAAGATAATACAACAGTCAGCCAACAGCCATCATACCAAAAGAAAGAATATACAACTCTAAGCTAACACCACACTCATAGCAAAAGAAAAAAAAAATACAACAGTCGGCCAACAATGTTCATGCGAAAAGAAAGAAAATACAAGGGTCGGCCAACAGCGTTCATGACAAAGAAATAAAATGAAACAGTTGGCCAACAAATTCACACACACACACACAAAAAAAAAAAAGAAAATAAAACAGTTGGCTGACAGCGTTTATACCAAAAGAAAGAAAATACAAAAGTCAGAAAGCACCGCTCATACGAAGAGATAGAAAATATAACATTTGGCCAACAGCGTTCATACCAAAAGAAAGAAAATACAACAGTCAGCCAACACCGCCCATACCAAAAGATTAAAATATACCAGTCGGCCAACGACGTTCATAACATATGAAAGAAAATATAACAGTCGGCTAATAGCGTTCATAAAAGAAAAAAAATACAAAAGTCGGAGAATAGCGTTCATAGCAAAAGAAAAAAAAATACAACTGTTAGTAAACATCGATCACGCCAAAAAAAAAAAAAAAAAAAAAAAAAACAACAAAAAAACAACCCAAACAAACAAACAAAAAAAAAAAACAACAAAAAAAAAACCCCCAACAAAAAACCAAAACAAAACAAAATAAAAAACAACAACAGTCGGCTGACAGCGTTCATACAAAAAGAAAGAAAATACAACAGTCGATACACAGCGATCATACCGAAAGAAAGAAAATATAACAGTCAACCAACAGCATTCATATCAAAAGAAAGAAAATACAAGTCAGTAAACACCTCTCATACAAGAAGAAATACAAGAGTCGACTAACAGCTTTCATACAAAAGGAAGAAAATTCAAAAGTCAGCAACACCGCTCATACCAAAAGAAAGAAAATACAACATTTGGCCAACAGAGTTCATACCCAAAGAAAGAAAATACAACTGTTGGCCAAAAGCGTTCACACGAAAAGAAAGACTACAACAGTCAACACACGGCGTTTATAACAAAATAAAGAAATAAAACAGTCGACAAACAGCGTTCATACCAAAAGAAAGAAAACACAACATTCGGCCAACAGCGATCATAGCAACGAAGGAAAATACAAGAGTCGACCAACAGCTTTTATAACTAAAGAAAGAAAATACAATAGTCGGCCAACACCATCCATACCGAAAGAAAGAAAATACAAGAGTCAGCCAACAGCGTTCTTACCAAAAGAAAGAAAATACAATAATTAGCCAACAGTGTTCATACCAAAAGAAAGAAATGTAACAGTTGGCCAACATCGATCATACCCAGTGAAAGAAAATACAACAGTCCGCCAAAACCGCCCATTACAAAAGAAAGAAAATACAACAATCGGCCAACAACGCTCGTACCAAAAGAAAGAAAATACAACAGTTGGACAACAGCATTCATGCTAAAAGAAAAATATACAACTTTCGGTTAACACTGCTCAAACCAAAAGAAAGAAAATAAAACAATCGGCTGACAGCATTCATGCCAGTATATTGAAAATACAACAGTTGGTCAACACCGCTCATACTCAAACAAAAAATACAATAGTCGGTCAATAGCGGTCATCCGAAAAAAAAAAATACAACAGTCGGCCAACAGCGTTCATACCAAAAGAAAGAATACGACAGTCAACAAAGGGCTTTCATATCAAAATAAAGGAAACACAACAGTCGACAAACAGCGTTCATACCAAAAGAAAGAAAAACAAGAGTAAGCCAACACCGTCCATACCAAAAGAAAGAAAATGCAATAAATGGCCAACCTAGTTAATACCAAAAGAATGAAAATATATTTGGCCAACAACGTTTGTACCAAAAGAAAAAAAAATACAACAGTCAGCAAACACTGCTCCGACCTGAAGAAAGAAAATACAATATATGTTCAACCAAGTTCAATCCAAATGAAAAAAAAAAAAAATACAATAGTCGGTCAACACCGTTCATATCAAAAGAAAGAAAATACAACAGTCGGCCAATCGTGTAAATACCAAAAAAAAAAAAAAAAAAAAAGGAAAAAGAAAAAAGACAACTGTCAGCCAACAGCGTTCATACCAAAAGAAGGAAAATACAATGTATAGTCAAAAGAGTTTTACCAAAGGATAGAAAATATAACATTTGGCCAATATCGTTCATATCAAAAGAAAGAAAATACAGCAGTCGACGCGTAGCGATCATACCCAAAGAAAGAGCAGTTGGTCAACGGTGTTCATACCAAAAGAAAGAAAATATAACAGTCGGCCAACAACGCTCATACCAAAAAAAAAATCAAAAACAAAACAACCCCCCCCCAAAAAAAAAGAAAAAAAAGAAAAAGAAACAATAGGCAGCCAACAGCGCTCATACCAAAAGATAGAAAATACAACAGTCGGCCAACAGCATTCATACCAAAAGAAAGAAATTACAGCAGTCGACCCACAGATGCTCATACTAAACAGTTGGACAAATAGCGTTGAGACCGAAAGAAAGACAATACAACAGTCGAGCAACAGCGTTCATACCAAAAGAAAGAATATATATATATATATATATATATATATATATATATATATATATATATACGAAATACGGCCAACACTGCCGAAAGCAAAAGCGATCATACCAATGAAAGAAAATATAACAGTCAGCCAACGCCGCCCATACCAAAAGAACAAAAAGACAATGGTCGGCCCACACCGCCCATAGCAAAAGAAAGAAAATACAACAGTCAGCCAACAGCGTTCATAACAAAAGAAAGAAAATTCTAAGTCAGACAACACCGCTCATACTAAGAGAAAGAAAATACAACAGATGACACACAGCGTTCATACCAAAAGAAAAAATACAATGTCGGCCAACACCGCCGATAGCAAAAGGAAAAAATAAACAGTTGGATAAAAAAAAAGAAAAAAAAAAAGAAAATACAACAGTTGGCCAACAACGCACATACCGAAAGAAAGAAAATACAGCAGTTGGTCAACAGCATTCGTACCAAAAGAAAGGAAATACAACAGTCGGCCCAAACCCTTCATACCAAAAACAAAAATAAAAAATTACAACAGTCGGCCAACAGCGTTCATACCAAAAGAAAGAAAATACGACATTCGGTGGAAAGCACTCATACAAAAAAAAAAAAAAAAAAATACAACAGTCAGGCAGCAACCAAATAAAAAAAATACAACAGTCGGCCAGTAACCAAATAAAAAAATACAGTAGTCGGCCAACAGCGCTCATACCAAAAGAAAAAATACAACAGTTGTCCAACAGCGTTTATACCAAAAGAAAGAAAACACAAGAGTTGGCCAACAGCGTTCATATATATATATATATATATATATATATATATATATATATATATATATATAGTCGGCACACAGCGCTCATAACAAGAGAAAAAATACAACAGTCGGCTAACAGCACTCATACCAAAAGAAAAAATATAACATTTTTCCAACAGCTTTTCTTGCAAAAGAAAGAAAATACAAATCGACCAACAGCGCTTATACCAAACGGAAGAACAGTTGGACAATAGCGTTCATACCAAGAGAACGATAATATAACAGTCGGTAAACAGCGTTCATACCAAAAGAAAGAAAATACAACAGTCAGCTACACTGCTCAGACCAAAAAAAGAAGATACAATAGTCGGCCAACACCACCCATACCGACCCCCCCCAATACAACAGTCAGCCAACACCACCCTTGCCAAAAGAAAGAAAATACAACAGTTGGCTAACAGCATTCATACCAAAAGAAAGAAAATTCAACAGTCGACACACAGCGTTCATATTAAAATGAAGAAAATACATGAATCGGCCAACAGCGTTTTACCAAAGGAAAGAAAATATAACAGTCGGCCGGCAGTTTTCATACCAAAGGAAAGAAAATACAGCATTTAATACGCACCGATCATACTAAAAGAAAGAAAATACAACCGTTATACAGAGCGTTCATACTAAGAGAAAGAAAACAAAAAGGTGTCTACATGCAGCTAACATCGCTCATACCAAGAGAAAGAAAATACCACAGTCGATACACAGCGATTATACACAAAAAAAAGAAAAGAAAATACAACTGTTAGCCAACAGCATTCATGCCAAAAGAAAGAAAATACAACAGTCTACCAATAGTCGGACAATAGTGTTCATACCAAAAGAAATAAAATACAAGAGTCGGCTAACATCGCTGATACCAAAAGAAAGAAAATACAATATTTGGCCAACTGCGTTCATAGAAAAAGAAGAAAATCAATATTTGGCCAACAGCGTTTCTTGCAAAAGAAAGAAAATACAACAATTGGCCAACAGCACTCATGCCAAAAGAAAGAAAATATAACAGTCAGCCAACACCGCTCATACCAAAAGAAAAAAACAAAAAAAAAAAAAAAACAAAAAAAACAAAACAGTCGGCGTATAGCGTATATAGCAAAAGAAAAAAATTACAACAATTGGCCAATATCTTTCATACCCAATGAAAGAAAATACAACAGTCAGCCAACATTGTTTATACCAAAAGAAAGAAAATACAATTGTTGGCCAACAACGTTCATACCAAAAGAAAGAAAATACGACAGACAACCAACATTGCTCGTATAAAAAAAAAAAAATTATTAAAAAAAAAAAAGAAAAAAAAGTAAAAGAAAATACAATATTTGTCCAACAGCCTTCATACCAAAAGAAAGAAGACATAACAGTCGGCCAACAGCGTTCATACCAAAGGAAAGAAAATACTACAGGCAGCCAACATAGCTCATATATATATATATATATATATATATATATATATATATATATATATATATATATATATATAAAGAAAATACCATATGTTGGCTTACTGCGTTCATACTAAAAGAAAGAAAATACTACAGTTGGCCGACAGCGTTTGTATCAAAAGAAAGAAAATACAACATGCAGCCAGCACTGCTCATACCAAAAGAAAAAAAAAATACAATATTTGGCCAACAGCGTTCATATTCAAAGAAAGAAAATACAACAGTCGTCTATCAGCGTTCATACCAAATAAACGAATATACAATACTTGGCCAACACCGACCACATACAAGATAATACTGTCGACCAACAGCGCTCATACCAAATAAAAAAATACAACAGTCAACCAACACCGCTCATACCAAAAGAAAGAAAATACAATAGTTGGCCAACCACTTTCATACCAAATGAAAGAAAGTACAATATTTGGCTTATAGCGTTCATTTCAAAAAAAGAAAATACAACTGTCGACCAAAAGCGTTCATACCAAAAGAAAGAAAATACAGCAGTTGGCCAAAATGATACAACACAACCAGATTTAATCTTCTGGTGGAAAATACGGACACAAAACTGAAAATTGTTAATTGCAAACACACAGCTGGAAAAACTGTCAAAGTATATCGCTCGATAGAAAAGTTTTCAGAAGAAGGAAAGTCGACTACAGACAAGCTGGAAAAGACTTGATAAAACTTGTATCAGATAAGCATTCCTATATCTTTTTCTGTAAATGATAGTTATGAGCCCTCCCCATTTTGATTTGTTAGTAGATTGCAGGGCAACAACCTATATTTCAAATGATGAGTTTCCGTTTATAAATTTTGATAAGGTTGTGGCTATTATGTTCGTGACTACCACATTAGCTTCCGACTGTTTGCTTTGTCAAATTCTTCCATTCCCACGCTGTGTTTGAAAGATCCACGGAGTGGGGTTGACACAATTCAGCTGGATCTTCTTCTGACGGTCAGGTAATAGGAGTAGCTAGATTGTCTAGCAACTCAAAGAATAGAGAAAACTCGTTGTTTAACAACAACAAAAAATCGTTTTTATTGAAACACTTTTGTGAGACAATAAATAACAAACAAACGGTGTTTGCTTTCCTGGCAAACAGAAGAAGAAAGAATATCGAGAGAGGAAAAGTGACGATGAGGTGCACTTAGAGTGACACTAACGTCTCTAAAGTCTGGGACTTTGAATTTTTGTAACGTCCGAAGGTTGTTCGGAGTGCCTCGGGTCTAGAATGGAAGAGATGCTTCTTTGGCAGTCTTGAGTTTCTTCTTAGTCCCTTTTCTCATCCTCTCCGAGGATTTGTTTTTCTATCCCATTTTCTATAGATCAATATCTGGATTAAAAATTGTTTCTGATTGGTTGTCTAATAAGAGAAAATAAGGAGTCATATTCCCATTGGTCAGCCAATCCTAGTTCAGGATTATATCTTACAGGTATAGGGAAAACCCTTTTTAGATGCTTTGACCAATGGAAACAGGTTTAGAGCAATGGGGTTGAACAAAAAATTCTCAAGCTTAACTGACTATGTCCAGCTCACCTTTCTTCAAGGTGGAGCAAAATTAAATCTCCCTTTCGACATTGACCTTAAAGATAAGGACTAGAAAATATGTTTTACGAAATGACCCGTTTCATCATTGTAATTGATGAAGTTAATTGACAACCAAAAAATTAAATGAATATGCTCACCTTTAAAATCAAAAACACTCGCACTTAACTGAGCTTTAAAATCAAAAACGATTGTCTCGAACTTAACTGACCTTTAGGAACGATCAACCAGCTTTTTAGGTTAATATAAGCCTTAAACAAAAAGATACTTATTCTAAGGATCTTTTTGTTTTTGACATATATACGAGGATAACTAAATAAGTTTCCAGACTTTTTTCGTATGGGCATTTTTATTGATAGTACACACATAAAACTCTAGCCCCCTTCGAAGTAATCTCCTCCAGCTGCAATGCACTTGTATCGTTCCAATAACTTCTGGAAGGCCCCATGGAAGCCCTCTTGTGTGAGTGTGTCAATGACCTTCGTCACAGCCTCTTTCATCTCCTCAATTGTCTCATAACGACAGCCTCTAAGCTTAGGGAATAATCAAAAGTCACAGGGAGCAAGGTCTGGGCTATAGGGAGGCTGAGCAACTGTGTTGATGCCCATCTTGGTCAAATAGTCTGTGACAAGGATGCATTGTCCTGGTGGAAATGCCACAGACCCGATTTGAAGAGTGCTGGCCTCTTCCGACGGAATCTCTTCCTGAACTCCCTTAAACCCTCAACATAGTAACCCTAACCCTAACTCTTTGGCCCATCAAATCTGGTGTATTGACTTCCTTACTCCTCCCACATCTTTCATCATCCCTCACAGACTGCCTGCCTTCTTTGAATCTCTTATGCCACTCAAAAACTGATGCTTGATTCATGCAAGATGGTCGAAAAGCAGTCTGAAGCATTCCATACGTTTCTGTGGCAGCATCTTTTCCAAGTTTAAAACACAATTTTATTGCATCTCGTTCTTCTAAAGTGTCCAGATTCCATTTTTTAGATTCACCAGTTGTGACAATCAGGCTTTAGTAGGGTGTATTCCAATTCCTGCTGTAGCTGTTCATTTGAAGCTGAAATCATGAAAATTGGGCAGTCATCTTATAAGATGCATAGCAATAACATACTGAATTTTCAAGAGTCTACGACAATTTTAAATGCCTGTACAAAAAAGTCCTGAAACTTATTGAATTCACCACGTATATATATATATATATATACAATTTTAATATATTTCATAAATTCTAATCTTTACAAATTAATTAGGTACTTAACCGCATGTCGTGTCACAAGGATTTTGATTCTTTTCCCAGAACTAGCAGATAGCAGTAAATACAATATTTTGGTGGTAAAATGGAGGATGCTTGTATTAAAATGACTGATATAAGTGGAAAGGTTCACAGAAAAATTCTAAAACATTTACTATATCTTCCTTCTTATGATAAGAATATTTTCTCGGTACTGGCAGCGACCGGAAACGGTGCTAATATAGAATTTAAACCTAACTCTGCAATACTTAATGCAAAAAGAACGAAATTTCATAGTCCATAAAAAGGAAAATTGTATTATTTTGTATTATTTTCTCCGAAGAAAGTTAAGCATTCATTAGAAGATTGGTATAGTATAATGGGGCATTGTAACGTTAATGTTATTTTAAAATTAGAAGAAAATGTTTAAATCATGCAAATTAATGACAGAAATTAGAACTGGTTGATATTTATTTAGTGAGCCGATAGACCCAATAGCAACAGATGATTTTGGATTGTATTAAGATGCATAGATAATTATTCTGGTCAAAAGAAAAATGAAGCGTTAAAAACTTTTGAAAATTTTATGGCTGATATTGCACCTTATGGCAATATAAAATATGTTGGAAGCGAACAAGGAACTGAATTACCTTCTAGTGTTTTTGAGTCATTATTAATTAAAAATGAAATTAACCACCAAAATGGATCTCTCTTTTCTCCACATCGTAATGGTACAACAGAAAAGCGCGTCGCACATTTTTTGAAATGGCCAGGTACATATTGAAACAAACTAATCTTCCTAAATATATGTGGTCATACGCAGTTATGTCTTTGGCATATATTCATAACAGGTGTTACAATAATCATATTAAAACGACATTGTATGAAATTTTATTGGTACCAAACATTTCCAATAAGCATTTATCGGGAACATTATACCGGCTCATTTGCCTAGTGGGTAGAGTGTTCGCAAATGATCCGGGATACATGGGTTCGATCCCAGATCGCTTCATACGAAAGACTTTAAAAATGGTACTTGATGCTTCCTTGCTTAACACACAGCAATTTAAGGTACGTATCAAGAGTAAAGTGGAGCAATCGAGGGAAAGGAGTAGCGCCCTCCCCTACAGCTCGGTGTAGTAGTTATTGGAAAAGGAGCCTTCTGGTCGCCCTCGACTACGGTCGCCAACTTTACTTACTTACAACTTATATACAAAATCATAAGGAATTATACGATAAAAGTGAGCAAACGCGGCACTGACTTTGAACACAGCTTTCGTTTTGACAAATAAATGTTCATGCAAAATGGTGAATACATTGCCTTCTAATATCCTCAACTCCTCTGCTATCTCATGCAACTTCAATTTATGATCGGCCAAAACGATGGGACAACTGCCGAATTTGGGTGACCTAAGCGTTCAGCATCATTTGTGTCGGTACGACCGCTTTTAAGGCCAGTATACTACCTCTTAACCGTTGTTATCAAGCCATTACTTTGCTTGAACATTATTTTTTCCCATAAGAAAACAACACACGAAATTCAGCTTTTTCAATTATTTTGAACATTAGTAGCTTCAATTAACTAATTTGTAAACTAATAATCTGATTGGGCTCAAATTTTGACATGTGCCATTTGAAGGTTAGTACTTTTTAAAAAATTATATGTTTTTCTTATTAGTGGTGCCATCTATTTATTAGGCTAGGGACTTATTGAATGATGTGTTAGAAGTGATTGAAAATAGTGAAAGAATTAAAACACGTCAGAAACATTTAAGTGATTATTATGACAAAGTAAATGATACGTTAAATCATACGATATATTGCTGCAATCACATAAGGGCTGTACCAAGAACGTACGAGGAAGTGATAAAGTCTGAACAATCAGTAAAATGGAAGGTAACGGTAAAAGAAGAAATGGATATTATCCGAAGAAGAATCTAATACCCGCACGGTAGGTATATGCTATCAAAACAGAACAAAACCAAAAAGAAATTTATTAAGATTGATTAATTGCAAAAGGTTGTTCTTTGAAACCATACATTGACAATCAAGAAACATTTTTACCAACAGCAAAAATGACATCGATAAGAATGTTAATGTAAATCGCAACACAACATAACTTGATAGTGCATCAATTAGATGTTAAGGCAGCCTATTTCAAAGCACCAATTAATTGGAAACAATACATACAGCAAGTAAAAGGTTTCGAGATAGAAAATAAAATAGTAAAGAAAGATTAGTTTATAAATTTAAGAAATCTTTACATGGCTTGAAACAAAGCGGCCGAAACTGGAACAACTTATTGCAAACATTTTGGAGTCCATCGCTATGTGACGTTTGTGTATATGCAAAGTATAAAGATACAGTTATCATTAAATACAAAAAATATCTTAAATCAAAAATTCTAAATGTTGGATCAAGGAAAAATTAAATGTTTTTCGGTATAGAATTTACCTATGAAGATAGTTATATACATGCACGCTATCTGTAAGGGATAATAGAAAGATTTGGAATAAAATACTGTAAACCTGTAAACCTCTAGTCATAGTAATATTAACAAGATATGTAGCGAACCAAGTGAATTATCAGATGAAAAATTGCGTAGGGAAATTGTTGGAAGTAATGCCCACGACTAGTCCAGATTTATGGTGTATAGTAACGAAATTGTCACAATTTATGTTTAAGATATATAAAAGGTACGATAGACCAAAGATTAATATTTAAGTTCACAAAAAGCACACTAGACCAAACGTGGGGCCCATGCCCTACCGGTGGGTCATGGCAGTATTTTGGTGGGTCATGCAATATTTTGGTGGGGCTTGTTTAGAGACAAATTTAATGGCCTTTTAATCTTCCTTCACGGGAATTGCAGTAAAAGTTTGATCATGGAAGAATTAAATATCACAGGAGGACATCAAAATTTTAGAAATCCCAAAGTGGGGCATAATCCCAAATCGGTTGGGAACCACTGCTCTAAACCTTACAAGCTCTTGCAACGCAGACTTGGTGAACTCACAGTGATAGAAAAAGTATTACTAGATACGGTTTTAGGATCTCATTTATAGATCTACTAATTTCGTGAAAAACACGAAAACAGTCTACAGTTGCTCTGTGTATGTGTGAGGCTGAATATATGTCCGTTAGCACAGCTGCATAGCAGGGAAAATACCGGAAAGCTCTTAAGAAGGATATGCTAAATAAAAAGATAGATGTATTTACACTGTATTGTGACAGTTAAAATACCATAGCTTTAACAAAAATCCCATACATCAGCATAGATCGAAACATAAAGATATAAGATTCCATTTCCAAAGGAACGAATTACAGAATGAAACTCTCAGATTATTTCTCATAGCTAGTGAAAAATATAACAGATATATTCACAAAACCAGTGAATTGATCAAAAAAGAAAAAATCAAATATCAATTGATGAGACTTTGAACTTTTTTTGTTGTCAGTAAATTAAAAAAAAAGGATCATGTGACAACCCTAAAATAAAAACTATTGACATTGTGTTATAAATAAAATGTGGCAACAAACTTTATATTATGAAAATATAAACAAAAAAGGGGTTTTAAATGTGAAAAGTATAAAAGTGTTTTTACACATTTGAATCAAATATTATCAGATTTGTCTGAGAAAAGAAGAGAGCAAACCCTATTGCTTTGAATAATAGTTTTAGATTTGCGGAAATTTCAGTTGAAGAGGGTGTGTTGAATATATCAACTGAAATAGTCTCTTGGGTATATGGTAATACAGTTGTGAGCCACATCATCGGAATACTTTGTATTTACTGCGCAACCGTGTGACTTGTTTGTACGCGGCACTAAATTTCGTTTTTCCTTTTGTCTTTATTCTTTTTTTGTATATTTTAATTCCGACAGTAAAGGTTTGTGGTGAGCACGTGGATATATATTATCTCTCAAATTACGTCTTGTGTTCTTATTCCTTACTATGAGTCTATATAACCCCTGAGATATTAACAACTAAGCCGAAGATTAGTTAATGAAAGAAAATAAATGATTTGTTTATAGTGGTGAAAGCAGCCATATATTTTGGGTGAGCTGATAACAGAAGAATGGTGCAGCAGTGTTCCATATCCTCCTGAACTACATAACTCAGGTTTCAAAAATTTTTTACCTTCTCCTCAATAGTTGCCTTGTCAAGGCCAGAGAGCCTAGTCTGCCCTTCTATTTTTCCTTTTAGCTTGGCAAGGGAGAAGAGAAGTAACCAAGCCCTACTTAAAGGCAAAAGCGCAAAGGGAACACAAAAAGCCTTATTTAGGATTTAAACACTGCTCGTCGAGTCTACTTCCTGCAACATTTCGGCTTAAAATGTAAATTTAAACTAAATAAAAAAAAAAGAAAAAGAAAAATCATAACTTCTTCTATTACAAAAAAAGTAGACCCGAAAATTTTCAGTCCGTAACTGAAGTAGAAGTACTAGCAAAACTTCGGATGCAGATAATCTTGCTTTACATTCAGCGGAGAATGCTGTGTCTATATGTCCGAGTAGCCTCTTTCTCTCTTTCTGTTAGTATCAGCATCAAGCTTTCAGATAAGCAAATTTAGTTTCAACGTTTGTGAGCGTGTGTGTGTGTGTGTGCATGTAAATCGTTTGCATCTGTCAAAATTAATAATAAACATAATATCCATTATTGGAAAGTCAATTTATTTTTCGTATTGCTTCTTGTTATTGTCTCTATCATACATGTATACATACGTAAATACTCTCTCTCTCTCTCTCTCTCTCTCTCACACACACACACACACACACATATATATATATATATAATGGAGGTGCTCGTGGTGTAAACGTTTATCGTCGTAGGAAATGGTCAAGGAAACCCGAGTTCAAATCCTGGATGAGGCATTTTGCATTTCACATAGCGTTAATACCCTATTCTCTTTCCAGCTACATACACAAACACACACAGACACACACACTTATATATATTGAGAGAGAGAGAGATATAGGGAGGGAGAGAGAATGCGTGAATGGTAACAATGAAAATAGCAGAAATCTCATTTTACAAGATATATTTACCAAAATTGCATGAAAATATATTGAAAGACTATAGATAAGATTTATTTAACGAAAACGCCATTGGCATAATATTCCCTATTGATGGTTCTTCCTTTCTCAAGGTAATCTATGAACAAAATAGCTTGCGCATCCCAAAATACGGAGGCCAAAACCTTGCTTGCTGATGTTTGTGTCTTTGGTCGCTTTAGACAGCTTTCATCAGCTACTGTCCACTCAGGTGATTTCCGATTTGACCCCGGAGTGAATTGCTGGATCCATGTTTCATCCATTGTCACATATTAATGCAAAAACTCCTTTTTGTTTCGTTGAAACAGTTGCAAACAATGCTCTGAATCGTCGACGCGTTGTTTTTTTTTTTATCGACTGAGAGCAAAGATGGTACCTACTTTAAACACAGCTTTCTCATTGACTAATGTTCATGCAAAATGGTGAATACATTGCCTTCTGATATCTTCAACTCCTCAGCTATCTCACACAACTTCAATTTACGATCGGCCAAAAAGAGTTTGCGGAGTTTTTAGTATTTTCTGGTGACAACTGCATCATTTGTGTCGGTACGACCGCTTTTAAAGTCAGCATACCACCTCTTAACCGTTGTTTCTGACGGAGCAAGTTCCGAATAACATTTATCAAGCCATTGCTTTGATTGAACAGTATTTTTCCCATCAATGCTTTAATAGCACACGAAATTCAGATTTTTCCATTGTTTTGAAATTTGCAACAGTAAGTAAAGTTGGTGACCGAAGTCGAGGTTGATCAGAAGGCCCCTTTTTCAATAGCTACTACACTGAGGTATAGGGGAGGGTACTTCTCCATTTCCTGGATTGCTTCACTTTACCCTTGATCCTTACCTTATAAAGTTGAGTGTTAAACATCAAGTACCATTTTTTGAGTCTTTGGTATGACTCGACCTGGGATTGAACCCCGGTTTTCCGGACCCCTGGCGAACACTCTACTCATTAAGCCAATGTTGTAAACTAATAATCCGATTGGGCTCAAATTTTGACACGTGCCATTTGAAGGTACGTTATAAAAATCATAGGGATTTTTTTAATTATTGGTGCCGTCAGGCTCGGGATTTAATCAAACTGTGCCTTGTTAGTTGCACCTTGTTGTATGTTGCACCTTGTTGCACTTTACGCCACGATGTTAGACCCCAAACGTTGTTGCATTATACAGGTACATATCACACGTACATATCACTGTGCCCAAGGAACAGCTGTTTTACAAATAAAAACGAAAAAGAAAAGACGACAGATTTTGAAGAACTGAACTTTTTTTACGGATATGAGAGTGTATGTTGCTTCGGGACCTTTCTTTTGATTTGTTCACTACTAAGTGTGCGGGTTTTTGTATCACTTTTACTGTCTCTGGTGGATTTCTCATAATTGGCACCAGTAGATTTCTCCCTCACCGAGGAATGAGACCAGCTTTTTTAGTCTTCATTGAAGTAGTCAAAAACTTTCAGTATTTTCTGGACCATTCTAAAAAAACAGGAAGTACTTGGTAATTTCCCGTTTCTTTGTTTCCTTTCCCACAGGTAGCCTCAAGCTCATTCAAGGTCTTGAGGTTACTCTGTTCAAACCCCTGTTTACCTACTGACTGGCCAGGTTGGTGATAGATGAGTGAACTACTTCCTCTGACTGCGTCACCTTAGATCATTCCAATCCTCCATCTTTTCTCTATCTCTCAGTTCACCGACTCTTGCGCATTCATGGCCTTGCTCTCCTTTTCCCTACCTCCCAGATACCAAAATTTGGTCGAGAAACAAATTTCCCCGAACCAAATAATCCGAGAAGACTTCACCGCCATTAAAAAAACATCTTCGAAGGACTTAAGGAGACTTAATTCACCTCTATAAATGAATTATAATTCGGAGAGGATTTCTAACTCCCCCCCCAATCAGATGAAACCGGGGGACTTCCCCACCCATTGCACAAAAATAAATTTAAAAAAGTTATTGGCAAACGTGACTATATTTGCGCCATCGGAATCGTCAGCTCACCTGATCTTCCAACGTTCGCCGTTACTGGAGGCGTCAGTCCATCTGACATCCCAACATTTCACTCCACCCTAACAAAAATATAAGGAATTTCTTATCTGGCAAAAAAAACAGAAAAAAGTCGTTCGAGCTATTCGAAGTAACTTAAAAAATAACGATTCACTCCTTAACAATTAAAAAAAACAAATCAAGCAAAAAAGAAAATTAAAGAAAAAAAATCGTAAAAGAAGTAATCAAACACAAGTCTACGTTATCAGTCCTTCAACTTTTGGGAATCCTACATCTCCCACTATCTCTGTGCGGCCCTCCATTGGTCAGTTGCTTAGGAGATAATGCCACTCTCTCTATTTAACCCTTTTTTTCGTTTCATTGAATTTCATTCTCTTTCCCTACTCTTTATTACTCCATCTATAATAGTTTCTCGCTTTTTTTTATATTCTTTTTCTTAATGAATTATCACCCTTTCTTAATGAAAAAAACCCTCCCTTTTTAAAAATTGATAATGGGTCAATCGATTTTTTAAAAACACAAAACGAACATAAAAGAAAATCAAAACAAAGCATAAAAGGAAAAATCGTTGATTTTCTCCCTTTTTTCTTTCTTTTCCTATGCTCCCTTTTTAATGAATCATCTCCCTTTTTAATGAATTATCTACCATTTTCTTTTTCTTCCCTTTTCTCATCGTTCACTCTTTTTTTTTCTTCTTCCTTCTCACTTTCTCTCAATTTTCCTTTTCATCTATATCACTTTTCAAAACTTTTCTTTGCCCTTCCCTTCCTTTCACCGCCCCCCCTCTCATCGTCTCTTCCTTTTGGTTGTTTATCGCAATTCTTCTGTTCCTTTTTTCTCTGGAGTTTTTGCCATCATTATCTTTGGAGGTGCCTGTGGTGTAATGGTTATCGTCGTAGGAAATGGACACGGCGACACGAGTTCAAATCCTGGACGAAAACTGATTGCATTTCACATAGCACTAATACCCTTGGGAAAGGTATGAATCCAATTATTCTCCCTCCAGTTATGGGTAAATAGTAGGGCAGACTAGGTTCTTCAGCCTTGGTATGGCAACTAGTCTAGGAGAAGGAAAACTCTGAATTCAAACCAGAAAAACTGACCTTGTGTCATATCCTGTCCGAGCGGAGGGGTTGGTAAATATGATTATCTTTGTCATATTTCCTTGCCCAGCATAAAATCAATGATCTATTCCTCATTGTTCTATTTAATTAATATAAAAGGAGGTTTTTGAACCGAGAAAAAAGGCTCCATAGAAAAATTGTTATGAGTAAACTCGTTTCAAATGTTTTCTTTAAGCAATGAGTATTTTCTTAAACAACATTTCCCTTCCTTTGCTCCTTCAGGTAATTCCAGGGGAAATATTAATCTATTTATTCATTTACCCACAAATAAAAGAAAAAAATGTTTAAAACTTTTCCTAAATTGACGATTCTCTAGCTCTGAATTCATGTTGTCTGAAGGCAAAAGCAAAATTTCCTAGCAAAAATCCTATGCGTTTAACAATGATTAAAACAAACATAATGAGCTGCCTTATCACTGGAATAATTTTTAAAATGTTCTAAAACTTTGCCGAAGAGACAAAAACTCCTTACGAAACTGGCTGCAAATCCTTTTGGTCACTAAAGGTAAGAAAAACGAGGGAAAGAGGCAGAGAAAAAAATTATGTATCATCAAAAGCAACTACATGAGAAAATTTCTTCACACACACACACAAATGAAATAAATTATTTATTCATCTATTTGTTCTTTGTATCTTATTCTCTATTAATTTAAATATAAATTACGTATGTTTGAATTATATTCAAATTTTATTAAGTCTTTATTCACAATATTTGTATAAAAAGTAATCTAAATATGCTTTAGAATAGATAAATAAGATTTAGAAATTTAAAGACATATTTACCGAATTAACTTTGGCACATGTGTCATTTTAACGTTATAAATGGAGAGATAATAGCCATGTATATTTGACTTTCAAATTTTAAAATTTAGCACAAAATTTTACACCAAATCAAGTCCACTTCTTTTCCGGCCAGGTATAAAGAATGGGGGTTCGGGGATAAAAACAGACACATTACCTTCGCAGGTTTCTTCTCTTTTTTTTACTTTTTCTTTTCTTTTTTGAGTTAACAAAAATGTTATCTCTTCAGTGTGTGTGTGTGTGTGAGTCAGTCTCTCTAACTTGTCCTTTCTATTCGTCTATTTCCTCTTATTTCTCTAATGACCGTGTGCATCACTTTATTCTTTATTCTTTACTTCTCCTTTTCTTCCGATTGTGGTTTTATTTTTTCTGTATATCTTTCCTCTTTTCTGCTATTCTTTCCTTTTTTTCCCTTTCTTCTTTTTTTCTCCTGACGTCCATGGGCATTTTCTTCTTCTTCTTCTTCTTCTTCTTCTTCTTCTTCTTCTTCTTCTTCTTCTTCTTCTTCTTCTTCTTCTTTGATATGGACTTGTCTTTTTCGTGTATCTTCATCACCTTTTTTCAAGGTTGATCCAGATCAAAACGCCACCAATTGCAACGTAGTCGTGTCACGAAAGAAAAATAAAAATAAAAAGGAATAGGAAAAGTCGAGGACTGGATTTGTTCACGGATGGGCATGTGTGAGCGTATTTTACTTCGGGATTTTTCTTTGGTTCTGCTCCCCTCGATGCGTGTGGTGTGAATTTTAACTTGCCATTTTCGGACTTGAGGTGATCCGGTTCCTTATGTTAGGTTAATTAACGGGTGCGAGCAGACTTCTCCCTGACCGGGGAATAAGACTGGCTTTTATAATATTCACCAGGATAGTTGAATTTTCTCGTATTTTCTGGATCATTCTACCTAACTCAAGAAACAAAAGGTGTTTGGTTAATTCCTATTTCTTTGTTCTCTTTTTCAAGGTTAGCCTCGCATTCATTCATTCATTCATTCATTCGAGAGAGAGAGAGAGAGAGAGAGAGGGAGAGAGAGAGAGAGAGAGAGATTTAATTCATTTGTATCACTGTACTCCTTATGAGTTATTTAACGCCGATTAATATTCAAATGTTTGATTACAGAATATTTAAAATTTTTCATGACACTTTTAAAAAATTGCCACTTTATTTATTTATTTAATCATTTATTTGCACACGATTATCACATCAAATATTTCTAATACAAATAATTTGAATACAGTTGTACTGTTTCAAGTACTCCTATCTAATACAAATAATCTTAATACAATTGTAAAGTTTCAAGTTTTTCTATCAAATACAAATAATTCGACCACAGTTGTATAGTTCCTATCTAATACAAATACTTCGAACATAGTTGCCTATCAGCCCAGTCAGCTAGGGTTGTGGAATACACCGACTGCGTCTCTGCAGAATGAGTGTCCTGTTATGATATTAAACAATCTGATGATGAGGCTCCCGCCTTGGAGATTTGGTGGATGTGGAGTACCTCTTCATTGTTATTGCTCCCAAATCCACTCTCATCTGGAATGGTAGCACTTATGGGTTAAATAGAACTGTTTGACATTTAAAGTATGTGCAAACAAATGACTTTCGTAAAATTGAAGTATTAAAAATAGAACTTTGATCATTTAACTGTGTGTAAACAAATGGCTGTTTAATTGAATTGTTAGTGATACATAGCAATATTTGTAACCATTTAACTGTGCGTAAACGAATGAATAATGTTGAATAGAATCATTAGAGTTGATTAGAAATACTTTAAACTCTTTAACTACGTGCCTAAATTGAAATATTGGTATAACATAGGAATACTTGGAAACATTTGACGGTGTGCAAATGAATGAATAATGTTTAATACAACAATTAGTGTTAAATAGCAGTTCTTGGAACCACTTTACTGCAAACAGATGATTAATATTAAATAGATTCATAAGTGTTTGATAGCAATGATTGAAACTATTTAACTGTAAAAAATAGCAATATTTGTGCGCAAGCAAATTAGTTCTTACTCATTTAAAAATGAAATCACGTACGAATTATTCTCTTAGAAATCTAATGTATATCCATTTAAATGTAAGCAAATAAATGATTATTATTAAATAGAATTTTGTTTGATAGAAATACTTGAAACCCTTTAATTGGGGGCAAAAAGATTTCAGGCTGGTTTAAAAATGTTATATAGAAAATGTGTTTACAAATCATATATATTTGATATATATGTATAAAAAGGATTTGGCATTAAATAACTTACAATGGTTGATATGCCAAAAAACCCAATCAACCAACCAACAGTTGTAAAGTTTCTAGTATCCCTATCTAATACAAATAATTTGAACACAGTTGTAAAATTTCTAGTTTTCCTATCTAATTTATACGCTTGGTTTCAAGTAACTTTTTATCTTATAGTCCTTTGTTTGCACAAAGTTATATTGTTTAAAGTACTAAAACTTTATAGCTTCAACGACTATTTTTAATACAAATAATTTGTACACTGTTATATGGTATCAAGTATACCAATCTAATGCAAATAATTTTCAAACAAATCTATTTGACCCATCAACGGGACCTAAACAGATCTATTCTGACTCCTGATCAGAATAGACCCTGAAATAATGGTAATAAAGGGGTACTCTAAACTTCCCAAAGCTCCAGAAGTGGTTGCAGTTTAGTGTCAAATCTAGAACATCCTTTTTTGCAGGTAAGGATTTTATCACTCAGCATAGAATACAGTTGGAGGGCGTATTCGAAGCCCCATCGACAGAGTGGCTTTGTTAATATGTTTTCTAATCCTGGGCAGTTGAATGAGAATTCACTACATCCATTGATTGTATAAAATATTCAATTTGAAATTTTCGGAACATTGACAATAATGACAAAAATCTAAATAGAATCGAAATATTGTGATTATAATAACAACCAGAGGAAAATACTAGTTTTACGCAGATTATCTTGCGCCTCTTGAAAATGCATCTGTTTAAACCTATACTCTGTTGAATAACCTGGAGCAAACAGCAAGAGGTACTGGTATCAATCAGAATTCATATGTTTTATCAAGGTGGTACCATCTCCTCATTAGATGAGAAGCCATTGAAATTGATTGATCAGTTCATATGCCTCGGTAGCAATATCTCATCAACTGAAAGCGATGTCAAAAGGTAGAGCATGGACTGTTATTGATTGGTTGTCGAATTATGGGAACAACACAAAACAGTACCCAATAAAACAAAAGCTGTACAGCTATTTACCTCCCATCAGAGAGAGAGAGAGAGAGAGAGAGAGAGAGAGAGAGAGAGAGAGAGAGAGAGAGAGAGAGAGAGTGTGTGTGTGTGTGTGTGTGTTTGTGTTAAAGAAATGTGTGTTGTAGGTTGATGATAATGTTCTTGTTCATCAGCGAATAAAAAATTCTTCATCAAAGAAATCAAGGAAAAATTAACTAGCTTTAATAAAAGAAAGCAATGGGTAAGTGAGATAGCGGACAAAATATTGTAGTTTTAGACAGAATACCTTAGACTATTTTATCGAACAGCGAACGGGTATTAGTCTGGATATTCCAAATAATTTCTCAGTCAAATGAGTGGAAATTTCGTTTAAGACAAGAAAAGAAATTCAGGCAACTTTGGTAGCTTGGAAAGTGGACCGGCAGAAATGTTGTATCATTTACTAAGATTAGTTGATTTAGGCACAAGGTCAGAAGTATCCAATGAGAATCGAACTCACTAACCATTGTTAACTAGCCTATCTTATAAACCATAAACAGCCTATCAACTCCTCAAGGGTTATTTTATGCTCAGGGGAGAAATAGTATTTATTGTACGAGGGTCGGCTCTAAAGTTCATAGGTTGACCAAGATACTCTCATAGAATGTGACCAAATGAGGGTTATTTTTCAACATAGTATGCTTTGCGGTCCACAAATTTCTTTTTTCGGTGTTGCAGTGCATGTATCAGATTAGTAAAAAAAGTTATCATCAGCAGATTAAATTTTCAGCCTATGAACCTTTCAGCCCGTCCTCGTATGTTCATATTAATATTTTTATTTAGTACTTCTTCAAGAGATTTTTTTTGTTTTGCACTCAGTCCAATTGAATACGAATTTTTACCAGATCTTTTTGACCCAAGATGGAAGCCTACTGGTCAGAGTGAACCTGAGAGTAACAACAACGAAGGGATAACTCATACTCCCGAGATCTCCAGAAATGGACCCTCATCCACAAGATACAATTTAGTGTCATACCCAGTACTCTGCAGAGGATACAGTCAACGTATTTTAAGCCCCACCGTCATTACTTGAGGCGCTTGGTTTTTTACCAAATTTTGCTTTGTCTGGCTCAGTTACTTACAGTACTTTATTTTCTAAGTGATCACTTATCTCAGTATTGAACTGTTTCAACGCAGCTTAACTTCATCAATCTGACGAGAACTAGTACTTTAGGAGTGACTTGATCGGATAAGTAAGGACCGAAATGGAGTGTTACGATTAACGTGGTGATTTTGGCACACGAATCGCTCAGCCATCACGATCACTTCCCCAAGTATTACAGATCACCACCCACAGCCAACAGATGGCTCATTTGCGGGGAGGATTATTTCCTCTCTGCTGAGGTATAGTCAGCGTATTCTACAACCCCAGCCAACAAGGCGGAAAGAAGTAAGTATTATAAAAATAGAATTCTGCTTGCAATTCTACATATATATAAAGGGATAAAAAAGTGATTAGACAATAGGAATATCTATTTGTAATAATTCCTTTTTCAATTGTTCTCCCCAAGTTTCAACCTTAGGACATCGTTAGTTTTTGCGAAGGATATTTTTTAGTTTCAAAAATAGTTTTTGAATTAGTTTTTGAAAGAGTTGATATGCCACCAAAG
Organism: Sepioteuthis lessoniana; assembly: GCA_963585895.1. Classification (NCBI taxonomy): domain Eukaryota; kingdom Metazoa; phylum Mollusca; class Cephalopoda; order Myopsida; family Loliginidae; genus Sepioteuthis; species Sepioteuthis lessoniana. The sequence continues at coordinate 23,647 of CAUZXS010000321.1, read as the reverse complement.
AAGCGACAAAAATGAACCGGCAATATCATAGATTCATTCGGTGAATAAGAATTACTTTTTGATATCCAAATTCTTCAGTTGGCAATTTTATGATCTCTGCTATCGTAAACATTTGACGGCAAGCTGTTCTCTTGGAAGATCTTGTTATATATTAGGTCTGAAATTTTGTTGTGGTAGAGTGCAGCTCTGTAAAACTTTACGCGTACTGCTCCTCTCGAAGAAACACTCTATCAGAGAGTCTAATTTCCCGATAGAGGATTTCTTCCTCTTTTATTTTAATGCAGGTCTATAGTGCAGACCCAAAAGTGTTGCTCCCATAAAAGTGTTGCTCGGGACTTCTTCCGCTACTCTTGATCATAAGTCATCATAAGTTGTGACTGTGACAAGGAATGTGCCATTTTAGACGACACCAAAATGCTTCTTTTGCAAATCTTACAAAATGATAATTCTCGTTTATTTTGTTATTCGAAACAGCAAATTCGCCTGTTTTTATTAGTTACTCGCTTAGATATTTAAAAACTCGGCTACAGAGTACGCGTTCCTTTTGACAATAACAGAGTTAGACAATGAAAAGAGGAGTGGTCATGGTAGGCCACCTGTGAGGTTTTGCTTTTCAAGGTTCAGTGGATCGTTCTACTGGGAACCCCAGACATGACAAGAAAGTCTTATGTTTAGTCATCCACAAAGTCCCAAGCACAATTACTTGTTTGAATGGGTTACAAATAATAAACAAAAAAGTATCAGGCAAGGAGAATTTTGGTACTGACACCACCCCAGGATACATGAGTCATGGTAACTTTTTTTGTTATCAGGATTCGTATTTAGGTTGAAAAGAAACTGCCAAAAATTATTTCAAACTGGCGAATATTGAATAAAACTAGGAAATCGAATAAAATGATCCAACTCGCTACATCAAGCTTCACAATTTCTTTTGGTTTACATATTTCTCCTTGTTTGATAAAACGTAACGTCTCAAACGAATGAATGTTTACTCACTTATTCATTCGTTTTAGGTTTTCTTCCGCTATAAAGGCCGGTATTGAGCACTTTTTTAATATAAAAAAATGATTTTAAACGATTTGTTTATATATATACATGTAATTTCTTTTCTTTTTTGTTGGTCCAAAAAGAGTAAGAAAGTAAATATTTCGAAATGGATAGTTCCACTAAGAGATATTTATCTTTTAAAGAATTATTTATTTCGTTCTTACATATAGGTATATTTCCAGCTTGTTATTTTCGTCAGAACATTTAATGTTTTTTCAGGTTTTATATCGGTTTATATAGAGGTCACTGTTTTGTGTTAGATTTCTTGTAGAGATTGGTTCTTTCTTTCTCTTTCCCCCCTCTCTTTCGCTTTCTCCCTTGTGGGTACATTTTTATTTACACACAAACCTACATCAGAGAGGATACCTAACTACACTGATAATTAAGGGATTCGAATTAGCAGAAAAATACCACAAAAAAAAACCCTACGAAACTCGAAAAAACATAACAACGAAAAACCTCTTACATATGTTGCAATCTATAACAAAAATAATCTGGAACTATTCACGCAAATAATCAAAAAAATCTTGAAGAATTTAAAAACAATGACAAAGTCAAAGAAATACTTGACACAGCAAACGTCATTAAGGGCCCATACAACCCAAAAATCTTTAAAAAATACTAACCTCTTCCACATTCGGGGAAAACACAACACAAGGGGTTATCAAATGCAATAATAAAAGATGTGGAGTATGTAATATGATTATAGAAGGAAAATCCTATACCTTCAAAAACCCGAAAACAAAATTCATAATAAAGATTTAAATCGCAAATCAAAAACGTAGTCTACATAATCGAAAGTAACAAACGTAAAGAAGTATACATAGGATCGAAACAAGTTCTTAATACCTCGATATCACTTCATAAAAACAACATTAAAATGCCATAAATAGAAAATTAAATGTATGTAAACACCTATACGAATGTGGTCACGGAAATGTAAAACAATGCCCATATATCAAACTAACGACAATACATTACTTCAAATAAAAGAAAAAACTTCATGGAAAAATTTAAGCCCACGCTGAATAAAACATAAACTACACTATCAGATGCTACCACTACAGGCCAGAGTGGACCGGGGAGCGATGAAGGAGTGCTCCGCATTCTCCAAAGCTCCAGTATCACTGGAACCTCACCATCAGATTGTTTAGTGTCATATCCAGGGTCTTACCCCTCTGCAGAGGTGCAGTCGGTATATTCTACTGCCCCAGCCAACTGGGTTTCTACCGAAAATAAGGACATATTTTGGATTCTTAGTTTTTTTTATTGTTACATTTTTATTTGGTGAAAAAGAAAATTGATTAAACGAATACATTTTTTATTACTCAACAGGAAATTAACAACTGAATTAAAAGTTTTGTCATATTTTTAAGAAAAAGTCTATCGAAAAATAAAATTATAATGATGTTTCGAACCACTCCCAAGTTTAGTGGTTATATTTTTTGAAATAGTATTTTAAATAGAAATAAAAGAAAATCCCCCAAATCCTAAAAGAAAAGAATATACACAAATTCTTGGATTCTTTTAGCATTAAATAAAAATTTGAATTAAAACTATGTTGTTTTTTCGAAAATTAAAAAATTGTCCTGTAATTGAGCACTAATTGTGAAAAAAAAAGATCAAAATTTATAAGAGACAAAAAAAATCAAATCTTTTAAACCTTTTCATGAATGGCACTACATATTTTCATGTATTATTTTTAGATATAAACTAAAAAAGAATATTAAAAAAAAGCAATTCATAAATAAAAGAATACATTTCATTTGAATTAATAAGCAAAATCTACAACAAATAAGGACGTTTTAATACTTAGTTCACTCCTCTCTTCTTCTTTTATATCTCACTTACTTGTGTTCTTAAAATCCTTCTGCTAGTTCTTATATATATCCTTTATATTTTTCATACTCTCTCTCTCTCTCGCTCTCTTTCTCTCTCTCTCTCTCGCACACACACACACACACACACACACACACACACACACACACACACACACAAATTGTAAATAGATGAGAATTAACAATCGCTTAAAAAACATTTGATACATATAAAATGTTCAAATGCTGTTGCACAGAGCAGTATAAAAGCTAAAAGGTTTGGTTTGGTTTGATTTTATGGCATATCAACAATATATTTATTAAATATGTATGATTCGTAAACACATTTTGCTGATAAAATCTTTAAACGAGCCTAATTGCACACAATTAAATGGTCCGAGTATTGCAATGTATTACTAATGATTTAATCAAACAACAGTCATTTGTTTACACACAGATAAATGATCAAAACAGTTCTATTTCAAACAATTAAGTTTAGCATAAGTCATTTATTTGCACTCAGTTTAAATGTTTAACAGTTCTTTTTGACCCATGGATCGGACTCTATCAGGTGCTACCACTCCAGGCTAAAGAGGACCTGGGAGCAATGACAATGAAGTGGTACATCGCATTTCCCAAAGCTCCAGCATTACTGGAGCCCCACCATTAGATTGTTTAGTGTTATATCCAGGACACTCGTTGTGGGGGGGGTGTCTTACTTTTTTGCTGAGATGCAGTTGGTTTATTCTACAGCCCCAGCCGATGAAACCCAGGAGCATTAAAGATGCCATAATAATTTGGGTATAAAACGCTCTATTTTTCCAGATTTTCAACACAAATTTTAGGGATGCCTGTAATATGCCCTGTCGGCTGGGGCTGTAGAATACGCCGACTGTACCTCTGCAGAGAGGTAGGACGTCTCATACGAAGCCACCTGTTGGCCGTGATGGTTAAGGACCCGTGATGGTTAAGGACCGGTTCCTGCTGGTTGAGCAGTCCTTGTCACGGTAATCAAATTGTCAAGTGACTTGCAACACCAATTTGACCCTTACTGGACTTGACGGGCGATCGGACAAGCCCAGTCTGATTAATCTGCTGGTCACGTCAAGCCCAAGCACTTATATGTTTTGTTCTGACCGTATTCTTCAATATGCACAAGTGGCAAACTTGCAACCCTTTTATCTTATAGGTGTTAAAATAAAGTGGCTGAGTGTCACTTGCATTGAGAGAATAAGACTTTGACAACTATTAAGTTTTACCTGAAAGCCTTAAATTGGCAAGTGCTCGAAATCCTACTTCCGAGTGGAGTATACTGGAAGTGCATCCTGTGTCAACGTACACGAATGGGTTTCTCCCGAGGTAAATTTTCAAAACGGGTTGAACTCTGTAGTGGGTGGTGGACTAACGAAAAAATATATAATACATATGGCTTCTTCAAGGAAAAAACAAAAAGAAATATCTCAGAATTAGACTCAGAGAATGAGTTAGCTAGATTCATTATCATTGAATCTTTGGATGAGATCTGCTAAGGTAAATTTTCCCCCTTTCTAATGGAAAAAGTGATCTCTTTAAGAGCTACTCCTTGAAATATGAAAAAACAATGAATGGAAACTTGCTTGTGGTGGTCGATAACGGGTCGATAAAGCATCCTCAAGATGAAGACGTTTTATGCACTTAAGTGCCGGGCTTGTCCATATGGGAGATTGAATACATCGATAGGAGTGGTCGGAAGCAAGGAGCTGACCTTTACTAACATAACAGCAGCCCTGAGAAAACAAGGTGTCTAACACATCAAAAGAATTCGAATCAGAAAAGGTGAAGAGAAAAGATTGACTTATACATATATCCTGACTTTTAATCGACTCCATATTCCCGAGGAAGTGAAAATCAGGTTTTGCCTCGAGATGGTTGAATAATATATTCCTGCACCTCTGAGGTGCTTCAAATGTCAAAAATATGGCCACCACAGGGAAGCTTGCAGAGGAGGATAGACATGTGCAAAGTGCTACGAAAAGAAGCCTGATCACACGGAGGAAGATTGCTCAAACGAAATTCAATGTCCAAACTGCTGCCAAAACCATGCAGTTTTCTCAAGATCTTGTGACATTTATAAAAGAGATATGGAAATACTAGAGGTGAAGCACAAATTTTTTTTTCGAAGGTAGGAGAATTGTATATGGGAGAGAATACGGTTCTATTACACGGAAGGTGGTCTCAATCAGACAAAGCAATCAAGCGGATAAATACGGATCTCTCGTGAAGAAGCTGATCCAAATGAAACCCAATGATTGGACAAAGTTTCGGGAGTACCTGAAAAACCTACTCTGGGCTGAAAGTCATCAAACAGAATTACAAACCAGACTAAAAGCCAGTCTAGCCCAGTACGAACCGATAGAAAGCATAGATAGAAAAATCCAATGAAATCATCAAAGGAAAATATACAAAAAGTCTACCGCTCAAACACAAACCACTCCTCCTAAACATGGAAAATCTCCTACAAAACAACCTCCACGCAGGTATTATTCCGTCCACCAAAAACCATCAAAAACAGACTAAAAAACGTTTCACCCCAAAAGCCAGAACCGCTCAAACAAAAACCAGAAAAATATATGTGAACACCAAAGTGAACAATAAATGACCTGGAAGCGCATTCAAACTGTCCTCAGCCAAATTCAATATAGATCCCTCAACATCAAGAACAAAGTCACTGAAAAGAATGAATAAACAATGCAATGTTCAGGGATCGACAAAATCCTTACATAGATCCTATAGTATAGAAAGTATGGATAGTGAAACTAACCACATTGTTGCCAACCTCAATCTAAAAGATATGATAAATGACTGCAATACTAGAAACTATTTAACTGTGTGCAAATAAATGAGTTTAATCACTTTTTGAAAAGTTACCAACAAACCACCCACTTAAAAAGCTTGTATAAACAAGATTTGACACTAAATAATCACCAAGGTTACTATTAAATCAAATACCCTTACAAATCATATATATATATATATATATATATATATATATATATATATATATTCAATATATGAACATTTATAAATATGATTTTGCATTAATTTACCAACAAAGGTTGATATACCATAAATATCAACTATTTTAACTGTGAACAAATAAAATCATTGGTGTTGGATAGAATGCTTGAAACCATTTAACTGTGTGCAAAAGGAATGAGTTCTATCTTGTTTAAAATATTACCTACATTATCTATTATCAATTATCTTAAAAATACATTTGCTCACAAATCATATATACTTATTAATGTATACATGAATTAAGAGGATTTGGTTTTAAATAAACTATAAGAGTTGATATGCCATAAAACCAAACCAAAATATTCACGAGAACTATGTAATTGACTTTTTCCCAGCCACATGCTTCACCATATTCACCAAGGTTAGTTATATCCATAGTCTAAACTAAAGTGTTTTACGCTGTCACAGAGAACTATCCACTGGAATGTGTGTTTGTTTATACATTTTTTTTTCTTGCGTGAGCCGAAACCTTTTGCATTTTTATGTGAAAATGTCTGTCTTTTTGCTCTAAATACTGTGTAAATTTTTGGTTTTACAACACAATATGAACTATATAATTAAATTTTTTTTTATCAGTACGAACCGATAAATAGTTGAATAAATGCTTAATTTAAATTAAATTTAGAGGCGACAAATTCTACAAAAGGTCAATACGTATTATACATGAAATTTTTTTCCTGAATTTCGTAATCCTAATGTAGAAGTGTATGCTATACATGAGTGCTTACTTGACAGAAATGATTACGATATTAATTTAAAAAAAAATCAAAATTTGTAACATTTTTTGCGATGGGTTCAGTTTACATAATAAGTGTAATGGTAAACTGGATTCTGACTTAAAAGTCAGAATCCAGTTTACCAGTACACTACGTTACGTTAGCTCTACATTAATGCAAGTTGGATCAAAGTCTATGGATAAGAGATATGTTAGGCGTTCTATCATAATCACCCACTGCAGGGAGTTTATTCCTATACGCGAAAGATAGTTTTGAAAGTCACGGAGATGGCCGGCGAAAATTATTAAAACGTTGGGACCAAACTGCAAAAGCGTATATTGCATTCAAAGTACACCAAAATAAAAATATGTGTAAAGAAACGTTGTCATTTGATCTCAGTGAAGAAAATTGTTCTTTCTTTATTGAGATCAATTGACAATCTTTTCGAGACTCCTACTTCGTTAGTCTACCTACAACATTACATTATTTATTTGGTGCTGTGACTAGGAAACCTTCACATGAATGTGTTACAAACACAAGGGTTACAAAAAAAAAAAAATACAGCGTTGGAAGAAAGAATAAAAGAAAGAGGACAGAGGAAGAAAAACAATAAAGAAAAAGAGAAAAAGAAAAAGGAAGAGAGTACAAATTTACCAATTAAAAAGAGAAAAAATGGTACTGTGACGGTTCGAACTGAGATAGTGGTAATAACGTTTCCTTGTTCTCAAGTATACAGTAATTTTTTGTTGTTTAAATGTTGGCCATTCGATTTCAGTGTGTTTTGGCCCAGATGCCTCGTTATGTTTTACAAAGAGATTATTTTTCGGTAACAAAAGCGAGCATAGACTATGGTCCACCTAAGATTAGTTTTCAAGCATCCCAACGATGAAGAGAGAGAGAGAGAGAGAGAGAGAGAGAGAGAGAGAGAGAGAAAGAGAGAGTCATGCCGAGATCTCTTGTGGCTGGTGTGAAGTCACTGAGAGTAGAAACTTTGAGATTTTCGAGTAAAACACAAGTATGTATCTAGCCAACTTCTTCGTAATGCGCAGAATGTGACACAGGGTTAATTTTTAAGTAGAGTAATGCTAGTTTGAATTAAGAGTTTTCCTTCTCCGAGACCTACTATTAACCCATGGCTAAAGAACCTTGTCTAACCTACTAGTTAGCTATAGCTGGGGAAGAACAGAGGGATTCATACCTTTCCCATGGGCATTAGCGCAAAGTGAAACGCGAACAACCTCGTCTAGGATTTGCACACTGGTCACCAATTCCATTTTGTGTACCGTTAACAAATACGCTAAGCAGGCGTCCTAAGACAAAAGATGTCTTGAGACACGTGAGAAGACGAGTCTACATAGAATTGTTTATTTTATTTTATTCTATATTCAAATTCTAATTTTCTTTTCAACTTTTCTTGTTTACGTTCAAGAAAACACGTCTATAGCATCTAAATCAAAACTGGGCATTTAAAAAATTTCCGTTTATCTATTGAACAGCAGGCTTCATGTGATACGTCTCCATAAATCGAGTCACACTACCATAAGACAAAATTGACATCGTATTGAGTACAAAGTACTCTAAAATAAAGCTATATGTAAAGAAAAATGTATTTAAAAAAATCCGATTTTTAATGAGAAAATAGTGTTGGTTTCACTATCTATTGAATCGTGAAGAACAATATCAGAATAATTCAAAAAATATTTTAAAACTTTTTCACTAATGGCTTGGTTACACAATTTCCCTTTGCTATGTCGGCCATCTTGGATAAGAACGTATTTAGGCTATCGATCTGGTTCACTAAGATTTCTAACACCTTTGTAATAAAAGATGAACAAGATAATTTACTTTATTTGCTATAGTCCAGTTAAAGTGAAAATTCTTTAATATCTACAGTAAACTAGTCCAGGGGAGACAACTATGTTTGATTTCACCATATTCTTCCTCGTTCAGTTTTAGTCAGTCATCAGTGATGTAGTCGTGCAAAGTCGTTCGAAATGTCGCATCTGTTCCTGATCAGGGGCTTCGGACGCTGCAAGTTATGTTGCCTGGAAGTAGCTCGTTTCTGTCTCTTATTTGAAGTTTGACGTTCCGAGTGTGAAAACGAGTCACCTACGTCTGTGCTTAGGTGTTCTCGCTTTTGTGGAGCTGAGCTGATTTTGATAGCAGAATCTCTGGGCTTTGTCTTTTGGGAAAAATCCACTGGTAGCGTATCGTCGGTTCTATCAGTGGGGAAGTTTATATGCTCAAAAAAGGAGAAGCCTTTTTGCGGACCAGAAACCTGCTGGTGCCAGTCTAGCTGTGAAAGACACAACGGAAGAGATGTCCCGTCAGAACTTAGTCTCAAGGATTTTTCAAGAATCTCTAATGTGGTTCACAATAGAGCAGCAATTTGTAATTGGGTAATGGTGATGGTAATGAAGGAGTACTCCGCATACCCCAAAGCTCCAGCATTACTGGGACCTCGTCATCATATTGTTTAGTGTCATATCTACTACACTCGTTAGGTGGGTGGGGGAGTCTTACCCCTTAGCAGAGAAGCAGTCAGTGTATTCTACAGTCCCTGCCGACTGGACAATCCATTTTAACATGATTTGAATTCTTTAGCACCTTCAGAAATAGACACAATTGTCATCCCAAAGTGTCACTTTTAGAAAGGTCACGGTGGAAAAGGTCTCCCTTTCTACAGCTCACAACGCCCAATTGCTTGATCAATTAAACTTCACAACATTTCAATAATATCGCGTCAATTCTTATCAAGACGAGAAAATTACTTGACCAAGATGGCAGAAGTCTCTTTCGTGTGGCTGATATTGCTTGTTAAGTTGACCTTTTCTTGTTGGCAAAGTGGCTAAAAGAAGATGACAAATGTTTATCTCTTCATAGGAAATAACATCTGTTTTACCCCTTTTTTCTGTTGATTCATTGTTGTTTAACAAATACTGGAACATTCAAGAAATAAGGTGAATTTTGTCTTAGGAATTGGCAATAGGAAACACTGTTTACAGTAGAAAATTTTTCATGGAAATCGATTATAATGAGTCCTTTTATGCCCCAGAAGACTGTCAGCACGAACGTTTTGTTTATGTGAGTCAGTGTTTTTCCACTTCATAGTATTTTTGACTCAGGCTGGGAAAGCCATGCTTAGCCGATTTGTAAGTATTTTTTAATTAAAATATGCTTCTTCGTACACCTCACACATTGTTCTGTTAATTTTACATTGTTTGCGCTTTTTAGCTATCACATGTTTGATGTTCAAACCTGAAACACTCTGTTTGAACATCAAACAAATATTTTTGCGAGACTAAAATAATTTTTGGCATGAACCATTTCCAAACATCCAGTGTTTACATTTATGAGAAAAAATCTTTAAAAAAATTCTTTTCTTTTTTCTTTTTTAAAATTCCCCATATTCAGTGAATGACCCTCGAAGTTTATATACTCTAATACCTTATTATAAGCAATATTCGGCTCAAAACCGCGAAACATATTTAACATCCTTAAGTCTCGAGAGACTATGGATCTGCGTTCTTACCCGGCTTCATAACACTGACGTTATACTAGGCTATATGACATGGCATTTGTGTCGTCGCAAGAATTTCGAGAAGTTGAACACAACATTGGACTGCTGTAGCGTCTTGATTTATCATTTTATCGAGGTACGTTGCTATGTAGGGAGAGGAGAAGAGATGGCTTCATGTCTTTCTAAGAGACAGGAAATTCTTACAGGTCTTGAACCCGTTCCGAACCACATCAAAAATTTACTTAAAATTTTCTTATTTTCCTTATTTAATAGATATTTACAGGTTTGTCTTATCTTTCGCTTGTGTTATTTTATATTTGATCCTACAATCATCAGACATAACAGTGGGAAAATAAAGGATTCCGAATGCGCCACAAGTTTGTTTCTGGGATGAAATCCACCTATCCCATAGACATAGAACAACAGTGGTCCTCTCATCCTTCCTACGCTGTTAGCAACTGGACGTAAAGTTGGTGCTTTTAATTTAGTAACCCGCTAGGATCATTTTGGTGTTTTCTACGTTCGTATTTTCCTACCGTTGACTCCTGTGCCTCGTAGTATACATAAAATGTAACAGTAAAAGAACTTAATAAAAATATCTACCCTTTTATATTGTAAATTTTGAAGTAATTAAATCAATAATGAATCAATGAATACATTTTTGTTGAGGAATTTTGGGGAAATGTTACTTTCTCTCAAAAATAAATATAAAAACAATTGTTTATTGTCTGGGCAAACTAAAAAGAAAGAATTCAAAAGGAATAATTGAAGGTGTTTATGTTGATATGTCCTTATCCTTCGTACGTGTGTGTGAAGTTCCTAAGATATATGAAAAAAATTATACTGGGAAGGGAAATCTGCCTAATGAGCCATAAATCAACTGGAATAACTTTAATCTATTTTGATTCATTTTATGAAATTCAATCTTTGACAAAATAAGAACTTAAAACAAGATACTGAAATTATTTTAGCACTTTTTAATTAAAAAAG
>CAUZXS010000321.1:0-7500 GCA_963585895.1 Sepioteuthis lessoniana | reverse complement strand
GTTTACACACGGTCATCATACCAAGTATTTGATAATTTACGCACTGTTGAATGGTTTTAACAAATACTGAAAATTTTCAAGTAACTAATTATAATTCTGAGTAAACAATTATAGTTTCAAGTAACTACTCTTAATTCAAATGATTTGCTCATATTTATATGGATTCAAGAACTCCCACCTAATGCATATAATTTTCGTACAGATTTATTCAATTCATAGATGAAAGTCTAATAGGCACTACAACTCTGAATCAGAGTGGACATGGAATTAATGCCACGGAAGGATTATTCTATAAGCCACAGAACTCCAGAAATCTAAACAGTTTAGTGTTACATCCAGATTATCCCTCTTTTTTGGGGGTGAGAAAGGGATCTTATCACTTGTAAGGGGATACAATCAGTGTAATTTAGGCCCCATTGACAAGGCTGTACAACAAATGAGGGTAGTGTTATGAGTAACTCGCAGAAAATATGATAAACAAGGTGGGTTCAAATTTTGACTGCGGCTGTTTGCGTTCACTCGTGGGAAAGGCAAGAATCCATTCATCCTGACAGCAAATGGATGATTGGTGCCTCAAGCCATGTCAGTGGGCAACCAGTCTTGGAGAAAGACAATTCTGAATTCTTACCGGGAACTCACAACACTGTTTTTCAAGCAAAGTCTTGTTAATTCACAGTTTTCTAACAAAGGAAGGTACTTTCCATTCTATATGTTACCTTACATAATTCTTATGAAAAATTACGGTACCTAAAATTATCTATGGATCGTAAATAGTGACATCAGTCGTGTTGGTGAGTTGAGAATGTAGGAGCATGGATCGATTGAAATCCTTTCAGATATTTAAACAGAAGTAAGAAAGAAAGAAAGAAAGAAAGAAAGAAAAACAATGAAAAATGAAGACAAAAAATTGGAAGAAAAGTAGATTTATTGATTTATTCTAACGGCATGCCAACTCGTTTAGTGTTATTTAATGTCCATATTTACATTTTGTGTATAGTTGTTTCTAAAGAGTTTTTTTTTTGTTTACATACTGTCCTATCGAAAAATAATACTTTTCATAGAGACGTATTTGACCAATAGATGGGATTTTAACAGATACAACAACTCTTGGTCAAAGTGGACCTGAGAGTAATGGCAGTAAAGAGATACTCTTCAGGTCTCTAGAACTGGAGTCTCACTGTCAGACGCAGTTTTGTGTCATACCCAGGAAAGCCCTTTCACTGAGGAGTTGTCTTACTCCTCTGCAGGGGTAAACAGTCACCCTGCCAACAGAGAATGAAATAAATTGAAAAAGGAAAAGAGCACGAAGATATATAGAAAGAAATATCAAAAGATAAATTTTCAGTGTCATTAATAAGTTTTTTTAAAGAAAATGAAATATGACAGACTGTGAATATTTATTTAAAAAATTAACCTTTTGAGCCTTGGGCTCTTGAGCCTAAATTTACCTTTTACCATATGAATGTGATCTCCTTACTGTTGCGGTAATGGTGGTCAAGTGGGGTGGTTAATAAAAGTATACCCGAGCGAGAAGAGTTAAAGGTTTTCTTAGGTGGCGCCTTTTTTTGGCTTCATAACTGACGGGGAATTTATTGCGTAATAAATATTCATTTTTAAAATCTAATACATTTTTAGAAACTAAATAATCTTTAAAACAAGGTTTCTTATAGAAAGTAGATTCTAAATATAAATCTTCGATTAAAATTTTGTATTGAATTTCACTTTTTAAAATAAATACGCTAATCTAAGTTATTCTGAATTTTACAGGATTTTGTTTTTATAAAAGATAGGTTCCAAGAAAATTCAGATGCATGACAGATACCAGCATAAATGATACATTAATTTTTTTTGCAGGTATTATATATATATATACATACATACATATATATATATATATATATATATATATATATATATATATATATATATATATATATATATATTGAAGAGTGTATATTTAGGCAGCAAGATATTATTCAAGCAAGTTTTGTTAGAGACGATGGAACACAGTTTATAATTTTTAATTCTATTTTTCCAAGACTCCTAGTTATTTTTCTAGTGTCGGGATCTTGATGGTAAAAGAATTGTCCCATATCTTCTGCCCAAACGATTTCGACCAAACTGATGATGAACAAGATTATGGTGGAAAGCCCTTGGGCAGAAGATCCTGACACTAGAAAAATAAAATTAAAAATAATAAACAGTGTTCTATCGTCTTTGACAAAACTTGCTTGAACACACACACACACACACACACACACACACACACACACACACACACACACACACACACACACAATTATATATATAATTAGCATTATAAACACGCATGGATTCCTCGCATATATTTGTCTGCATAAGATTTCCATTTCGTCTTGTCAGAAGTAATTTTGTGCTTTCTTGTGCGACAGTCACACAATACACAATCTCATTTAATAGATTCTCACTGTATGTATTATTCATGCTCTCCCCCACGTGCATGATGTGACAAAAGGTCAGTTTTTAAGTGGTGTAAATCTGGTTTGAATTTAGAGATTTTCGTCTTTTAGACGGGTTGCTTAACAAAGCTAAAGATCCCATTGTACCCAAATATTTACCCATGTGTAAAGGAGAAGGGTCTTCTCAAGAGCATTAGCGCGAGGTGAAACGCAAACAGTGTCGACCAAGATTTGAACTTAAGTCATCGATTCCGTTTCCTAGGACGATAACCGTCAGACTATAACCGTCACGCAACCGATGTGTAACTCAATAAGAGAGTGGACTTTTATAACCTCTGTGGTTGGAGGCTGCGTAAACGGTTCTAGAGATGAAAATGACTGCACATTTCCCTATAGACAGCGAGGATGCCAAGAAAGTAACATTGTGTCACTTGACCTTCTGTATAATCAGACTGTTACGACAGGCAAGAAGGACAAAGTGAAATTTGATAATACGCAGAATGATACCAAATACTGGCGATGCGGTGATAGAAATAAAACATTTTATCCCATAATAAGCAAATGCTGCAAACTAGCACAAAAGAAATACAAGTACAGGAACAACTAGGTGGGAAGATGATCAACTGAGATAATAATTGCGCAAGAAACTAAAATTTCACCATGCACAAACCAGAATTTGTTCTAGAAAATGTGACGCATAAAATTATCTGAAATTGAGATACAAACGCATCACTCAACCCAAACCTAAAGAACAGACCTAATTTTATTTAACAAGAAAAGAACTTGTCATCTAGTAAATCTTTCAGTGTCATCAGACGATTGAGTGAAAGTGAAAGAAAGCGAAAAACAGGACAAATACCTGGACTTTACTAGTGAACTGAAAAAGTCGTGGAACATGAATGTGAATCATAGTCTGGGTTCTTGGTAAAAAAGATATGAACTGGGGATTAGAGGAATAAACTAAACCATCTCGACTATAAGATGCTTAGACGAGTCCTGGAGACCTGAGAATACTTGCTGTCACTCAGACCCCAGTGAAAAATCTTCAGCAAGAACAGGTGTGAAAAACTCGCAAGGAATGAAATAATAATAATAATAATAATAATAATAATAATAATAATAACAACAACAACAACAACAGTTTAGACAATAATCATAATACTTGCTTTAATTTCAATTCACTTGATATTCAGCTTGGTCAAAAAATAAATAAGGTATCTAGCGGCACTGAAGACTGTTTTCAGAATTCGTGTGTGGACTGCAAAATGATAATGGCGTCACTTCCTGTAGAGAAAAAAAAATGCCGAACAAGTCAACTGAAATCGGAAGTGAAAATTCTATCGAGTCTGGGGGACAAAAGTTTTGCGACACGTCGAGGAATTAAATTCCAAGAGAAACTGAAACGCGTGCTTCATGGCTTGAGAGTAAACAAGACGCCCCCCAGCGATGTGGGTTGGGGGAGGATCATTGAAGGTGGGTAAGTGGGATAAGCTGCGAGTTTATTAGGGTAGGATAAAAGAAGGACCGAGTCTTGAGGAAATAGTAACGGGGCGAAGAAGAAGAAAAAAAAAAGAAAAAAGAAGAAAAGAAAAAAGGATAAGATATCGAAAGAATGAGAAATAAAAGAAAAAATAGAGGATTTGAAAAGAGAAAGAAGGGAAAACGTAAGAAAGAAAGAAAGAAAGAAAGAAAGAAAGAACGAAAGAAAGAAAAGCATAAGGCAAAAGAATAAAGGAAAGAGTATTAATGAAAAGGAGAGAGAGAGAGAGAGAGAGAGAGAGAGAGAGAGAGAGAGAGAAGAGAGAGAGAGAGAGAGAATGAAGCTGAAACAGAAGAATAAATTAATAAATAGATAAATAAAGAGAGAAAGAAAGAAAGGAAGAAAGGAAGAAACGAGAGAAAACATATAAAATTTAAAGAAAGAAAAAATAATTGAAAAAATTTAAAAAACCAAAAAAGACTTAAAGAAAAAGGTTGTAAAGAGAAAAAAGCATTAAGAAGGAGTTTTTTTTTCAACGAGAAAATAAAAGAGAGAAAGAGGAAAAAAAAAGAGAGGATGAAAGAATGTGAAAGAAAGGGAAAAAGCATAAAAGAAAGAAAAAATGAAAAAAAAAAGAAGTAAAGAAAGAAAGAAACAAACACAAAGGTCGAATAGGAAAAAACATTAAGAAAAAGTGTACAAGGCTGCGAGAAAGAAAGAGAAAGAGAAAGGAAGATAAAAAGCATTGACTGTAAAATAAAATAAGAACGGGAAGAAAAGAAGGAAAATAACAGCATGGATGTAAGGGAAGAAGTCTAAAAAAGAACACAGACCGAAACTAGGAAATGAGCATGAAAAAAGTAAGAATTAAAAAAAAAGACAGAAAAAAGAGAAGGAGGGAAAAAGTATTAAGAAAAGCAAGAGAAAAAAAAAAGAGAAAAAAGTAAGATATAATGGAAGAACGACAAAGAAAGAAAGAGAGTGAGTACGAATGAGAGAAAGTGACGAACAAAGAAGGAGAATCCATCAATAAATAAAGAGATAAAAGGTGGAAGAGGCGTCGGGAGAAAACATCAAAAAAAAGCGCAAAGTAGAGAGAGAGAGAGAGAGAGAGAGAGAGAGAGAGAGAGAGAGAGAGAGAGAGAGAGAGAGAAAGAGAGGTGATAAAGAAAGAATGAAAGAAAGTAAGAAAAATAAAATGAAATAAGGATAAACGAAAACAAAAAGAAAGAAAAAATGAAAATAAAAAGAGAAAATTAGAAACAATTGTAATAAAGGAAAGAAAGAAGGAATAGAAAAGAAAAGAAAAAAGAAAAATAGAAAACAATCATAACAAAAGATGGAAAAAGAGAAATAAATAGAGAAAGTATTTCTTTCTCTATTTATTTATTTAAACAAAGAAACAGAGAGAAAAGAAAGAAAGAAAAATCGTAATAAAAGGAAGAAAAAGATAGAGAAAGAAAAGAAGAAAGGAAGGAAGGAAAGAAAAAGAGAAAGAGAAAAAGAGTGGCAATAATAAAAACAGAAAAATTAGAAATAAATAAATAAATCAATAAGAAATAAAAGAAAAAGAAAAAAAGAAAGAAATAAGAAAGAAAAAAGAAAGAAAAAGAAAGAATGAAAATAAAAGGGAAAGTGAAAAACGATTGTAGCAAAAGGAAAAAGAGAAAGAAAGAAAAACCGACAGACAGACAGATACAAAGAAAGAAAGAAAGAAAGAAAGAAGAATGAAAACGAGAAATGGATGAAAACAACTGAAAAAAAGAGAAGAGTAATAAATGAAGAATAAATAAATAAATAAATAAATAGAGAAAATTACAAAGAGAAGGTGAGAAACAATTGTAACAAAAGAAGGGAAATGATAAATAAATAAACAAATAAAAATTGAGAGAAAGAAGAACGAAGAAAAAGCGAAAGAAAAAATTGAGAGAAACAAATACAGAAAGAAAAAGGAAGAAAGTTGGATGACAAGTAGGTTGACAGGAGAAAAAAACAAAACACAAAAACAAATAAAAAACAAACAAGACAAAATGAAAATAAAAACAAAAACGAATGAACAAAAGAAGTGAACGAGACGGAATAATGGAGGACTGAACCCCAATGGCCAAGGAAGAAAGTCTCAGAAAAATGTCACAGATTTTGGTTTTACCTTTTGATTCCAACCTTTTATAAGAAAAAGAACTTTCTTGGTGATGTCGTCATCTTGTTTGAATGATTGACATCTGAAGTGGGGCGTGGTCACAATGTGCTGTCTCTAGAGGTGGGTGTATTTAAAGAAGGTTTAGAAAGTAAATGACGAGTATTTATAGGTCGATTAATAGATATTTTACGAAGGTTTCTTTAATCAGGTCTACACTTAGGACAATAAGATTGGACACAACAATTTTCCAACCGAGGAATGGGCGGGTCTTGCAGGAAAATCAACGTACATATTTCTGTAATTCACACACACACACACACATACACACACACACACACACATATATATATATATATATATATATATATATATATATATATATATATATATATATATATATATAAACACTTATATATGTATACAGATACACATACATATATTTCTATTGCATGAAGTGGATATATATATATATATATATATATATATATATATATATATATATATATAGTACTTTAATGCCAACCCTAGCATTTACATTTCTTATAATATATATATATATATATATATATATATATATATATATATATATATATATATATATATAATTAACTTAAATCGCGAGTGGGAATTCTGCTGGTAGATAGTAGATTAGTAAGTAAATATATATATATATATATATATATATATATATATATATATATATATATATATATAAAATTGAATATAAACTCAAAGTGATGTTGCAATGCATTTTTGTATAAATATTTAAAATGTTTTTTTAATTATATATAATTAGAAAAAAACATTTTAATACATAAAATATTCATACGAAAATGCATTGCAACATCACTTTGAGTTTATATTCAATTTTATATATATATATATATATATATATATATATATATATATATATATATATTTACTTACTAATCTACTATCTACCAGCAGAATTCCCACTCGCGATTTAAGTTAATTTTATATATATATATATATATATATATATATATATATATATATATAAAATAAGAACAATAAGATTATTCATTCTATTGTGAAGGATAAAAAGGCTCAATAAAAAAATAGAGCAGCTAAAAATTTTAAAATAAAAAAGTTAAAAACAGATGATTGCAAATGTGTGTGTGTTTGTGTGTGTGTGTGTGCGTCAGTATATATATACATATATATATATATATATATATATATATATATATATATATATATATATATATATATATATATACTGACATATGTATATATACGTACATCACACACACGCACACACACATATTTATATATATGCATAACGCTTACGGTAATCATCTGTTTTTAACAGCAATATTTAAAAAAAATCTTTGTAGATGCTCTATTCTTTTATTGAGCCTTTTTATCCTTTATAATAGAATGAATAATTTTGTTCTTATTTTATTTACAAGGGTCGGCTA
>CAUZXS010000320.1:95000-109851 GCA_963585895.1 Sepioteuthis lessoniana | reverse complement strand
GCTTCTCTCGAGGGAATTTTCTTATTTAAGCCTATGAATCCTTATTGTAAAAGTTATAGACCCGTTCCTTTTGGGAGGCTGAAATATACAGGTTTATCCGGTGAGTTGTCAAGATCAGAAAAGAGTGATGCCTTCATTTTGGCCCCGAGAGTTAAAGTTTCACTGGAAGAGAGATCGTGGGATGTTTCATTTTATTGTTAGATTTTATCATTCGTTTTACTTTTGTATTGTATTTCCCGTTTTTGTTTTTCTTTTGAACGTTTACTTTTAATTGACTTCTCACAAATAGTATATTAGATGTATTAAAATGAAATGGTAAAATAATTTACATCAGTTTGTTCATTTTTCCAATTTCATCTATGTTAAGCAAAAAAGAAAAATTTTTGAATGAATAAAGACTTAGCTTTACGTGTGCAATTGATTATATATACTTAATGATTTTTCCAGTTTTTTTTAAAGAATCGTGATGATGTTATTTGAAAGAATTCGTTTAGCAAGTGGAATAAATCCAAATAAATGCCTCTAATTACTCTTTTAATGAAATGTTTTACATGCTCCTGATATTATTAATTTAGAAGAAAACATTAATATCGACTAATTCCAGATAAAAATATGAAGTAACTATCGATAAAAAGCGTGAAAAAGTAGAAAGCAAAAGTGTTTAATACGCTAACAGAAGACTTGAGAGCATGGTAATTTGGTTACAAGGCAAAACATTGTTACGAGTTCAGTGTAAATGTTAAGCGTATTCACTACATTCAGAAAATATTTTAGATTCATATTCTAAATTTCTTCCTTTCTTTAAAGACAATTCTTCGGGAAAAAAATCCCTTGAAAATAGCAGTTTTAATCAAGAGAAGTACTTTGCTCGGAAAAATAAGACGTTATATCCGGATGGAATTACTAAGCTGCATGAGAGACACCAGAAGTTACTGACAAAAAAGAATATATATATATATATATTACGAAAAATAACGAATGAATAAATAGGAAAAACAAAAAATGGAGGTCGTAAATTAAAACTGTTTTCTTATTTACTTATTACACCGAATGTAATATATTTTCTTAGAGTGTGTTCAAATTTTAATAAAGCATAGATCCAACAGTAAAACAACTACTTATAAAAGTAGGAAAAATAGCAGTAGTAGTAAAATCAGTATACTTATTAGTATAAATGAATCTATTCAAATTCCATGGTTTAAAAAGTACATATATCATACATAGGAGGGAATCTCCGTGGCGTAGTGGTTAACATACTCAGCAGTCCCATGTATATGTGCTTACGAGAGTGAGGCGAATTGATATGAGGCTTTATCAGGGAACCAATCTAAGAGATGGAAAATCCGTATTCAAAACTTGAGGGGTGTTGTTCCGAGAATGTGTGGCATCTGCAGCACCATTATTCTATTAAGCCTTCACATTTTTAACAAATAACCAGTGTAAGCTTATATATATATATACATATATATATATAAGTAGAGACAGGGACAGGCTGAGATAGATTCCGAACACTTTCGCATAAGCTGGATGCGAAACAAGTTAAATCGTAAACTGGGTGTTGATCTTTTGAACTCAGAGTTTTCCTTCTCCTATACTGGTTCCCCCACTAACTTTAATGAGCCCATTCTACTCTACTATTAATCCACAGATGGAGATAAGCACCTGGATTCAAAGCTTTTTTAACAGTATCAGAACAGCCTCATCGGGTCGGCTTTACCGTTGCCTATTAAGGTTCTTATTACACCACCAGCGCAACCTAATATATATATATATATATATATATATATATATATATATATATACTCATCATCTTCATGTCATGATGGTTGCATGGATATCCCTGACCCTCTCTCGCCACTTCCCCATATCGCTCATCGCTTCCGGCAGGTCTTGAGGACTACATCCCGTATCCTCACATAGCTGCTGTATGTATATTCGAGCAAATCGTCCTGCTTTCTCTCGGCCATATGTGGGGGTCCATTGGAGTACATCATATGAGCTCGTCCCTTCTTCTCCAGCAGTGTCCTGCATGCCTGGTTCATCTAACTTGGATAGTTTTCGTGATGGCGGGGCAGGTGGCCGTATAGTTGGTGCCTTGTTGGGTGTTGCTGCCAGGACTTGTTCAATATTGCTCGCGTCCACCTGAAAGCAGTGAATTCCCTGACTCTTTCTCTCAATCTATCTCTAGCATCTATCACTGTTGGCCGGTCATACAAATTGCATCCTGTGTTCACACTGAGCTACTCAAAGACTTTGCTGATCGGCTTATAGTGATGCATCTGTGTGTTAAAGTTTGTGCTGATTAATTCGTCCTTTTTTCCCCTGCAAATCTCCGGAATCTTATTAGGTCTCAGCAGCAGTATAAACCGTAATCCCCACCACTGGAGATCGAACCAGCGACCACTGATTGCAGTGCCGAAACTCTACAACTGAGCCACCAGTTAATATCGCATACAAGTGACGCAAAATCAACTTGTCATCGTAATTGCGCGGCCAAATAACCTAAATGTGTCTTGCAAGTTACATCCATACTCTTTCCAGAGGACACGGTCACCTCCACCCTAACAAGGGCCACGTCTTCCCAAGAAGCTTAGAAATACGCATCCACGTGTGCGATATGAACTGATAGCTCAGTTGTCGAGTTTCGGCACTGATATCTGTAGTCACTGGTTCGATCTCCAGTGGTGGAGCTTACGGTATATTCTGCTGATGAGGCCTAATCAGGTCGAAACCACTGTCCAGTGTTCCCGTATATCGTGCGTTGTGTTCGTCGGATTTTCTGGTCAGGGTAATTCAATTCTTGTTTGTTTTTCTGAATGGTTTGTGCAATGGGAGTTGATTACCCGAACAATTGCTATTTTGTTATGTACTACGAAAGAACCCGTAACATTTTGGTACATTTCTTATCTTGCTTTTTCTCTTGACGTTTCGTTAGTTTCTATGTAGTACATCTTTCAGTTTTATTGATATAATCATTGTTTGGAAGAGATGTCCTAATATTTTCTCGGGGATATGGGATTTTCATCAGATATATAAACTGTCAATTGCTTTTTTATGCCTTTTTTACGTGTACATTACCATCACTTTCACTAGATAAGATACTGCTGCCGAGGTATGGGATCTTATCAACAAATTTTAGAAGCTTTGCACTTCAAGTAAATATGTCTCCTTGTTTGAATCACATGGACTCTGTTTTATTTTTAATTTCCAGCTATATGCTAAATCAGCTGTTTAGACTACGTCTATCATAGTTTATGCAGGATATCATATGATCCTAGCCTGTTTTGTGTTAGACTATTTCCTTTTATTTGATCTATCGATTTTCTTCTTACTTTGTCTAGACAAATTATAAAAACACATTATGATAGTGTATTTCCTGGCTAGACTCCAGTGACAATGTCGAAGAAGCCGTTGTAGCCATCATGCGGGCGAACCAGTGCTTTCACATTTATGTAGTGCTTAATTACAGCTTTAACAGATTTTTGGTGGAGACCATATGCAAGTTCTATCTATTACATCTTTCCTCTGTGTATGAAATCAAATGCTTTAAAGAAACCTTAGCGAAAATACGGTAAGGTTTCTTTAAAGCATTTGATTTCATACACAGAGGAAAGATGTAATAGATAGAACTTGCATATGGTCTCCACCAAAAATCTGTTAAAGCTGTAATTAAGCACTACATAAATGTGAAAGCACTGGTTCGCCCGCATGATGGCTACAACGGCTACTACATAAATGTGAAAGCACTGGTTCGCCCGCATGATGGCTACAACGACAAACGAACAGCGACCACCAAACACTATGACTGGGCCCTATTAAACAACAAAGATGTCAGAGATAAATACGTATTAGAATTGAGAAACAGATTCGAAACACTACAAGAAAAGACGGAAAAAAGTACACCAAACGACGAATACGAAAATTTCGTCAATGCACACCTTGAGGCAGCAGCAAAATACATTCCAACAAAAATTAAAACTAAATATAGAGTCCCATGGGAAACCTTAGCGGTGAGAGAAAAACGTGCACTAGTGAAAACAGCCTCCAAAAACTATCGAAAAAACCCAACAAACACAAATGCCTTAAAACTAAAAACGGCACAAAATCAATTAGCAGGCATATATATAAAGGAACAGACAGAATACATTCAAAATCAGATAGATAAGATCAGAGACTCGGTAGAAGATAGACAATCTAGAATTGCCTGGCAAACAATAAACGAAGTGAGCAGAAGAAAGAACACAGCCAAAGCAAAACTGAAAGCAGCAAACCAACAAGAAAGAATAAAACTGTGGAAACAGCACTTCGAAAACTTACTTGGAAACCCACCAAAAATAACGCATGAACCAATCACCAGAATAATTAGCAAACAATTAGACATTAAACTTGGACCGTTCACACAAGGAGAACTCGACTCGGTTCTCAGAAAAATTAAAAATAGGAAAGCTGCAGGACTGGACGAAATTCCCCCGGAAGTATGGAAGACCAGACAATTCGACGACATACTGCTCCGACACTGCAACGCAGTATACAATCAAAATCCGATAGATAGATGGACGAAGGGATGCATACTCCCCTTCCCTAAAAAGGGGGACCTTGGATTAGCCAAAAACTACCGAGGCATAACACTTACATCCATAGCTGCCAAAATCTACAATGCCCTACTACGAAACCGCATAGAACCCAAAATCGACAACATACTTAGAAAAAACCAAAATGGCTTCCGAAGAAATAGATCTACGACCTCACAAATACTAACCATCCGCAGAATCCTTGAGGGTGTACGGGCAAAGAACCTACAAGCGACATTAATATTTGTCGACTTTACCAAGGCTTTCGACTCCATTCACAGAGGAAAGATGGAACAAATCCTACTAGCGTACGGCATACCTAAAGAAACCGTAGCGGCAATAACGATTCTCTATAGAAACACTAAAGTAAAAGTACGATCACCAGATGGAGACACAGAATACTTCGACATTGTAGCAGGAGTACTACAAGGGGACACGCTGGCTCCGTATCTCTTTATCATTTGTTTAGACTACGTACTTAGAACATCGATTGAAAAAATCAAAGAGAATGGCTTCGAACTGACGAAGAAAAGAAGCAGAAGATATCCCGCAACAACAATTACCGACGCCGACTACGCCGATGACATAGCGATACTGGCAAATACACCTGACCAAGCCGATACACTTCTGCATAGCCTGGAACGAGCAGCAGCAAGCATAGGCCTCCATGTTAATGCACACAAAACGGAATATATGTGCTATAACCAAACGGGGGACATCTCCACTCTAGAAGGAACCCCTCTTAAACTAGTAGACAAATTCACGTACCTAGGAAGCAGCGTCGAATCAACCGAAAAGGACATCGAAACGAGGTTAACGAAAGCATGGACAGCTATCAATAGGCTATCGACTATATGGAAATCAGACCTAACCGATAAAATGAAACGCAGTTTCTTCCAGGCAGCGGTCACATCGATACTGCTATATGGATGCACTACATGGACGCTAACAAAACGGCTGGAGAAGAAACTAGATGGCAATTACACAAGAATGCTGCGTGCAATCCTCAACAAGTCCTGGCAGCAACACCCCACAAGACACCAACTGTACGGCCACCTGCCCCCTATCACGAAATCTATTCAAGTTAGGCGAACCAGACATGCTGGACATTGCTGGAGAAGCAGAGATGAACTCATAAGAGATGTACTCTTATGGATCCCCACACACGGCCGCGCAAAAGCAGGACGACCAGCACGAACGTACATTCAGCAGCTATGTGAGGATACAGGTTGTTGTCCTGAAGACCTACCTAGGGCGATGAACGATAGGGAGGAGTGGCGAGAGAGGGTAAGGGATATCCGTGCTGCCAGCACGATATGATGATGATGAAAGAAACCTACAAACAAATTTTTGCCTCGAGACGTTTTACACGTCCTCCTTCGGTGATTTGATGGATATTTCGAATCTGTCTGGTTGTGGATCAATTTTTCCGAAAGCCATTCTGATTTTTCTTCAGAATTCTCTGGAATTCAGCTCAGATAAAATTGACAAATTAGCATTAATAACCTTAGCAATTATAGCAGTAAGAGTCATGCCTTTGTAGTTCTTAGTGACACCAAGGTCACCTTTCTTGAAAAAAGGAGGATGCAGCATTTTTTCATTTCTTTGCTAAGTTTTGTTTATACATTGCGTTGCATAATAAAACAAGTATATTTAGAGGTGCCCGTGGTGGAATGGTTATCGTCGTAGGACATGGACAGGGTGACACGAGTTTAAATCCTCGACGAGACTGATTGCATTTCACATAGCACTAATACCCTTGGGAAAGGTATGAATCCGATTATTCTCCCTCCAGCTTTGGGTAAAGAGTAGGACAGACTGAATTCTTCAGCCTTGGTGAGGCAACTAGTCTAGGAGAAGGAAAACTCTGAATTCAAACCTGCTAAACTCCGCTTAAAAATTGACCTTGTGTCATATCCTGCCCGAGCGGAGGGGTTGGTAAATAGGAAAAAAGGAGTATATCGTCAAAACATCAAATCTTCCATTGTCCAGGTGGTATTTCTTTGAGGCCTGAAGCTTTTCTACTTTTTTTAAAAATTTAGTTCTGCATCAAGTTTTTCCGATTAATTTTTTCTTGTTTGATGTCTAGTTGGTTATCAGTAAATTGTTCGATTGGTTAATCAGTGACGTCAGACGGTTTCCTAGCAGATCTTCAAATGTTCTTACCACTTCTGCAGTAATTTATCTTGGCTGGCAACTTTTAGCTTATCTCTCAAAATGATCTTTCCACTCACTTCATTTACTGTCTGCCATGCTAATCATGAGTGTCTGTCTTCCACTGACCGAATGAATAGGTCTTACCCCGAGGATAAAAGTAATGGCATTAATTTGCCGTTGGTTTCGATCACAGCGGGCATTGTCCAGTTAAGGCAGACTTGAGGCCGAAAGCCCCCCCCCCCAGCTTCAACTGGGACACTTTCGGGTGGGCGAGTTACATCATTAACACCTTTGTCAGCTTTGTATAGCACTGGAACTTGTGGTCTAGTTTAAGTTATTATCAGGCATCCGTGCTTGGACCCAGATTTGGGTCCATGTCCAGCTAGGCTCATGAAGCCCACATTGTACTAAATGGGCCGATGACCGGCATAGACCCGCAGGGCTCGAGCCTCGGCTCGTGCTCGACCTTCCTCTCACCAAATACCCACTATAATTGACCTTCGGGTCATTGACCTTGCGCCAAGTCCAGTCTGGTGCGAGGCAGAGACAAATACAGCCTTGGGTGTATTTGAGTTGTTTTTGGTACATCTGCTTTCTTAAGTTTATTTGCTTTGACGATTGGTGGGTCACTTTAAAGATGCTATATTCATGATATCTCGTTTTTTCCTAAATGCTATCGAATCTACGTGAACTTTACTTTTTGGTTCATGTTTTGTTTATTATACACTCGAGCTGCTGTTTCTATATTGGCGGTAATAAACTTTCCATAATCATGATTTAGAGTATGACTTTCAGATGTCTTCTGAAGGGTATCAGATTTGCTTTTTAGAAAATGTATATTAATTTCTAATATCACTATTAATGAGCGAAGGCCTGTCACATCATGAAGCTCTAACTGTTATTTCTAATTTCTGTGTTGACGGAGGCGAATCTTTGTCAAAACGGTTTTCTGAACGAAGATACTCCTTCAAATAATGTGTATGCTTCACAGTCCAGAGCGCTAATTTTCCTTTTCTTGTTCATTTAAAATTTAGCTGAGCTTTAGATTACAAGTCCTGGCGACAACACCCTACAAGACACCAACTATACGGCCACTTGCCTTCCATCACGAAAACTATACAAGTGAGACGAACCTGACATGCAGGACACTACTGGAGAAGCAAGGACGAGCTCGTAAGTGATGTACTCCCATGGACCCCCACATATGGCCAAGCAAAAGCAGGACGAACAACTCGAACTTACATACAGCAGCTATGTGAGGACACAGGATGTAACCCTGAAGACCTGCCAGAGGCGATGAATAATAGGGAGAAGTGGCGAGAGAGGGTCAGGGATATCCGTGCTGGCGGCACGACATGATGATGATGATGTCTATAGTTTTTCTTACATTTTTTTTCTTTTTTTTTTAATTTAATGTTAAGGCAAGCTTGTATGTCCTCGACAGAAAAATATCTTAGATATTGACCATTTCTCTATGACTACTTGTGTCAGTAGACTTTATGTGTTCTCTCTTTTCTCATATGTTAATTATAGTATCCACCGATGATTGGTACTCCTGTAGTATATTGCACCGCTGGACAAACAACGAAAAACTCGTTGATATATAAAAATATTATTTATTTATTTTTATTTTTCGACGGAGACGATTATGTGTTGTCGGACTACAGTCAGAGAGAGTTCGCAAATATCTTTCTTCTGTGGTGGGGACACTTTTTGTTAAGTAGTGTGACAGCCGGTAAACACACACGATGAGCTTACAGGTCTGCCTGAGTGACCAGTGGGTTTCCCCTTCGCTTAGAGACCAGCAGACCTTTCCTCTTAGCTTGAGCGACCAGTGAATCTCTGCCTTCATTTTAAAATTACTGGTCTTATATTGTCTTTTCAACTCCCATGCGGAAGTATGAACATCCTCTTCGTCTCACGTATTTTCTGTTCATGGCTGGTTATTGGAACTTCCATACTTCCGTTTTTTCCGGTAATCTGCTGATCTTATCTGCGAATAGAAATATATGTCACTTAATCCATAGGCAATAAATGATATTCTCGCCATCATATTTTATATTTCTCTTTCCTGTGAAAAACACTTTGTTGATGTTATCTTACGACCGAATTGAATCTGCTTAGTTCATCGTCGCTAAGTTAGTATATTACACTTCGTGTTTTTGAATGGGTCTGTTGGATTCACGTATGGATTTTATCTATGCTATTTAGTGTTTCTCAAGCACCAAGACGAAAAGCATTCCAAAACCTCTCATGACGGCATTGACGGGTTTTTTCCATTGGGATGCCAAAACAAATGTCTATATATTACCAGTATCATGGTATTTTATTTGTGTTTCGTAATTTTAGAATATACGTTCGTGTACACATATGATGTTGATATTTACTCTTCAGCAGATGTCAGTTCAGATTATTGATTTACTGTTTTATAGTATTAATATTAAATTGACAATGCTTTTGTATCAAGATAATGTTCTGTTTGAGCTCTGTAGCTGATTTTTCGATAACTCAAGTAAGACCTCCAACCTCAGCTGAACACACCCCTTGTTTATCAGCGTGAATGACAATGCAGTTTGGACGTGCTGTTTTAGAAAGCGTAACACTGGATATTTATAACTCGGACAACTGTCTTCAAGTGTAGAGGATATTTTACGGGCCACACAACCATATATCAATAGAAACCATGTGAAGCAACGTGGTGGATGTGAAGTAAGGCGGATGAATCGAAAGATGGGTAAACGGCGCGCTTCAAAGGATGCTGGCCGGAAAAACCTCATCTGTCAATGGCCAAGATCCAGTACTTCAGTAAGGAAACACTGCTAGTCAACAGTAAAGGTGGCTTTTATTGATGAGAATAAAAACAATTCTAACGAAAAATTACCATAACTCTAAATCAAATTGTACTTCCAAACCACATTGCCCTTCTCGTGGGTAAAGAAAGAGCACACTCTGCTGAACATGGAGTTCTGGTCCAGGGTTCGAAAAATGATATCAAAGGAAACATTACCATGACTCTATTCTAAACTATATATATAAAATGTTTATTAAATTTTAAACCAATGTGATCATCAGTCCAAAAGTTATATCGCATATATTGAGCACTTTTTCTAAAAACGTATCATCTAGCTCTATTTTGACATATATATATATATATACCACCCTCTTCGACCCGTCCTCGATCACAGCTCTGATTATACCTATTATGGTAACTCTTTGCCACAACCTTGTCCGCCTCCCTCCAATCTCTCTGCTACAGCGTGGGAAAAAAAACAGATCAAAAGTTCCTTCCAGGGAAAGTGACCATGCACAGCCCTGCCCCACGTTTTAACTGGAGTGCAAATCACACCGTATCTGAATCTTTGTGCTGTCAAATCCTTTAAAATTAACTTTTTCCAGGCTCGAAAATTATCTTAATATCGTTACCCTTTCCATCTTTTTAATAACAATATTTTTCTTTCTCGATTTCCGCCTGAGTTCTGTAAACAACTTAATCTTTCCGTACCTGTCAACTTCCTTCCAGTTCCCATCTTGGCTTTTGTCAAAAAGTTCTTTCTCAGCATTTTCGATTCTTTTTCCCAGAATTTCAACTGTACACTTCTTGGCAATTATATTTGGCTATTCAATTTTTCTGGTTAACCCCTCACGTACCGCCACAGACGAATATTGTCACACACATATATATATATATATATATATATATATATATATGTGTGTGTGTGTGTGTGTGTGTGTGTAAAATTTTCAAAGATAATAAGTGGGGAGTGATTCAAAAAGAGAATATTGGAATTCGATTAGCTATCTTGTTTTTAGTTGAGCGATACAAGATACACCTTCTAAGTAACGATGCTGCATTAAGGTAATTTACAAAGCTCTTTGCTTCGATGTGGCACAAGGCCGAATGAATGGGGTACCAAATGAGACTCGAACTCACTCGTGCAGGTTCGCTAGTCTAGCTTGCGAACCGTTACACCACCAGAGGTGCCCACGATGCTGCATTAAGATGAGATGTAAGGCCTTACGTACTATTTTTATTTTTTATTATTATCGTTACCGTTATTACATCACCAATTATACCAATAGTAATACTGATATCATTAACTTTATTCTACTATTGTTATCACTATCAATTTTTCTATTATCATCCTTTTTCATATAAGTTTAATCTGTTTTAAAGGTGGCATTTGAAAATTTGTTCATTACATTTGTTTAATAGTTTTTAAAACGAGTAAGAATCCATTGAAAGAATATTATTACAATTTTTTTTTCTCCATTGTGTGATGGCTGTCTGAAGTGTTTGGTTTCTCTTTTGGAGTGGCCACCTGAAATGAATCTATATATCGCCAAATGACGGTATGTTTAGTTTTTTCTACTTTTATATACATGCCGATAAAAGGGTAAACTCAAATAAAAGACAATGTTAATACCTTATTATTTCACTTATATATTTTCTCAGAATTTTTTAACTGTTTGTGTTTTATAGCCGTAATACATATCCAAATATATGCGGAACATAATCAAATGTAATGACGACTTCAATAACGAACGAATACACTTCTTTATAAAAATATAAATCTCTCACACTTTATTCTTGAAAGGGTGATGTTGGTTGTGGGTGATAGATGAGTGGGAGACGGGGACAGACTGCTATATTGACCCAAGTTCTTCTTGCGACCATAGCAGCACTACTTCCTCATCTTGGCAGTGGGTGCTCAACCATGGTTTATGAGGGCCCAAAGCCCTCAGTCTGCCGCTGGCTCTAACTTCGGCATCTTGTCTCCAACTGACTCGAACCACCAGGCACTAGGTTATATTATTTTCAACGTCCACCTGCTTCCGCTGTTCTTCCACTTATTTGCACAGGTGCATTTCTTGATTGACGGCTCGGTCGAGGGTCAATATATAACATTTGTTTAATCTCGGATGATCTACCTTCTTTAATCTACTTGCATTGCTGCTTCAATTCTAAAATTTTTCTTGTCATTATATCGATTATTGGTTCCTATATATCATCATCATCATCATTATGTCGCGCTGCTAGCACATCCCTGACTGTCTATCTCGGTATTAGTTTCTACTATCCATCGCTTCCGGGAGGTCTTCTAGACTATATCTTGTGTTCGTAGAAAGGTGTTGTAGAAAATTTCTTGCTTGTCGACCAGCATTTGCACGTCCGTAGAAGAACGTCGCTTATGAGTTCGTCCTTACATCTCCTGCAGTGTCCCGCATGTCCTGTTCATCTTATTTCGATGGTTTAGAGACGGGAGGTGGGTGGCTGTACATCAGCTGTTTCGTGGGATGTTGCTTCTAGGATTTGTTCAGTATACCCCGTAGCATTCTTGTGCAATTCCCATTTTGATTTTTTCTTTATATATTTACCGTCCATATGATGCAACCATATAGTAGAATTGGCTCAACCCCAGCTTGAAAAAATAGTGTTTTATTTTATCGGATTAATCTGACTTCTCTATGATCGATAACATATCGAGAGCAGTTCTACCTTGCTAGTCGTATATTGATGTCATTTTCAGTCGATGAGACGCTGATTCCAGATTACTTGAACTTATCCACTTATTTCAGAGAACGGCATTTAGCATATAGGTATCTATTTTTGATTAAAACACAGGAACTCCTTTTTCTCTGGATTCACATAGAGCCTAATTCCACCTGCTACCTGTTCAGAATTTTTAGGAAGCATCAGGTTGGATTGGTGTATTTGCAAGACGTGGTGGTTAACAACCGTAGTCTGCGTCCGTTATAGCTTTTACGGGGTATTATTTGCCTTTAATTTAGTGTAGAACCATTTACTTTCATAAGATGTATTGACGTTCGAACTGCGTAGTCTAGGGAAGATTTTGAACTAATATTGGAATTATGTATCCCTTTGCAGGATACCAGCAACAATGTCAAAGTAGCCTGTGTCTCCATCCGGTGAGAGAACTTTTACTTTAGTGTTTTTATAGAGCATCATAATGGCTGCGAGAGTTTCTTTACGGTGACCATGAGCTACATGTATATGCTCCCTCTTCCCTCCGTGTATCAAGTCAAATGCTTTTCGTTTCTACCCAGTATGTAAGATGGATATTAGACTGAAAATGTCCAAGGCTTGACCAATATTTATTCTTGTGCCAAGCATAAGGTTTCTTGAGAATAAAGAAAGGTTAAATAAAAATAATTTTAAAAAATCACTACCCACTGTAATCAAACTGTCAGTAAAATGTTATAAATATACTTGTACAATTTTTGCATATATGTACTACTACAAAGTTCATATAAGATATATATATATATATATATAAAATATATATATATATATATATATATATATATATATATATGTCAGTATTGATATCAGTACATAAATACGAGGATCATTAAATAAGTTTCCAGGCTTTTTTCGTAGGGGCACTTTTATTGATAGTACACACATGAAACGCTAGTCCCCTTCGAAGTTATCTCCTCCAGCTGCAATGCACATGCTGTACTGTTCCAACAACTTCTGGAAGGACCCATGAAAGTCATCTTATGTGAGCATGTCAATGACCTTTGTCACACCATATTTCATCTCCTCAATTTTCTCATAACGACAGACTCTGAGGTGTGGAAATAACCAAAAGTCACAGGGAGCAAGGTCTCGACTATAGGGAGGCTGAGGAACTGTCTTGATGCCCATCTTGGTCAAATAGTCTGTGACAAGGTTGGAGATATATACTGGTGCATTGTCCTGGTGGAAATGCCACTAACCCGATTTCAAGAGTGCTGGCCTCTTCCCTAGGAATATCTCCCTGAACTCCCTTAAAACATCAACATAGTAGCCTTACCCTAACCATAACCCTTTGGCAAATCAACTCTGGTGTATTGACTTCCTTACTGCTTCCACACCTCTCATCATCCCTCACAGACTCTCTGTCTTCCTTGAATCTCTTATACCACCCAAAAA
Organism: Sepioteuthis lessoniana; assembly: GCA_963585895.1. Classification (NCBI taxonomy): domain Eukaryota; kingdom Metazoa; phylum Mollusca; class Cephalopoda; order Myopsida; family Loliginidae; genus Sepioteuthis; species Sepioteuthis lessoniana. Next base: position 96,186 of record CAUZXS010000320.1, on the reverse strand, counting down.
CCGATGCTCGATTCTTGCAAGATGGCCCAAAAGCAGTCTGAAGCATTCAATACGTTTCAGTGGAATTCTTCCAAGTTTAAAACAGAATTTCATTTCATATCATTCTTCTAAAGTGTCCTCACGTTCAGATTGTATTTTTTGAAACTCACCAGCTGTGACAATCAGCCTTTAGTAGGTTGTATTCCAATTGCTGCTGTAGCTGTTCAATTGAACCTGAAATCATGAAAATTAGTCAGTCATCTCATAGGATGTATAGCAATAACATACTGAATTTTCAAGAGTCTACGTCAATGCCTGTATAAAAAAGTCTGGAAACTTATTGAAGGCACCATGTGTGTGTGTGTGTGTGTGTGTGTGTTTGTACATACTATACTATATATAGGTCTATAACCGTAGTAATAATTGTACAAATAATAAGTGTAAACGAAGGTGGTATTAAAAGATGAAATAAATTGATTAAACGGTCAAAATCTTTTAAACTGACGTGGACAAAATTCGGAAAGGGTCACCTTGTGCGAGAATATAATTAAATATCTAATTAGTCAGTCTGATCTTTTGCCAGGGAATTTTCAAATTTTCCCACAAAGACTTCGGGGACTTACACCAATGTAAAGAAAATCAGCATGAATTTATATTATATATAATTTATGCATTTATATAATAAGTTTTAACGAAAGAAATTTTCTTCCAGAAGATTTTATCAAAATGTTGCGATATACCTTGAAATCGTTTCCCGATTTGTTCTTATGTTTTTTTTTTTGTTTTTTTTATATTTGATATTCTCATTTGGCCATATATATATATATATATATATATATATATATATATATATATATATATATATATATATATATGTCTTTTATGTGTATGACATCCATATCCTTGCTCAGAACCTAAAAAGAAATTCTTTAAAAAGTCAAATACATCTCCGAACAAATTTCTATTGGAAATTCATTTATGAATTAAACTATAAGAAAATTCCTTATTATTGCTAAATTTCTCCATTGTTTTGGTTGAATCCAATGACAATACACTTACCACATCGTTATTTAAGAAAGAAACGCAAACCAGAATTCCAGCCATCTAAATTTCAAAAGGATATATTCACAAATTATGATTTAGAAAACATTTTTGCTCAATAAAACACAATTTCTTCTTTGCTCTTATAATTCTTTGAAGGACTTCA
>CAUZXS010000320.1:62500-90000 GCA_963585895.1 Sepioteuthis lessoniana | reverse complement strand
TTTTATTATTAAAATCAAAGAGATGATGTTGTGGTTGAAATAGAAGAAATATTGGACCGTTCAACTGTTGCCTTTCAACAATTGAAAATATTCATCGCTAACAGTTATTACCATTGGTAAAGGACCCAGCGTTCCTAGTTCAAATCACGGACAAAAATTACATATATTTTACATAGTGTTTATAGATTTGGGAAAGTTAATAATCCAGCTATTCTTCATACACTCTATGAGTGAATAGTTGCAAAGAATTAGTTCTTAGAATTTTGTATGGCAACCTATCAAGAAGAAGGAATACTCTGACTTTAAGCATGTTGTACCGCACTGAAATATGGATCTTGCGTCACATTTTGGTCGTGGCAAAGCGGTGGAGTAAATTATAAGCTTTCCTTAAAAAGTAAACTGGTTCTAAACTGAAGTAATTTTCATTAAATAAAGCAAATTTAGTTTATCAGGACCATTTTGAATATGGCCATCGGGAAATGAATGGATAAATTTCTCCAAAGATTGCTACTTGCTGTAAAATTAAGCTGTGGTTTCACTTGCTACTGGAAGAAAACTACATTAGAAATTCTGTGAGTGAAATGACTACAGATTTAATATCTTTGTTACCGACGAAGTGAACAAAAAGGAATTTGCAGAATAAAACATTTTACAAAAATTTTCATCATTAAAGATAGGCTCATTTATCAAATATATATATATATATATATATATATAGACAGGATGACCCAAAAAATACTGAACCCTTATATTTTTGTTGATGTAATAAAAAAGTTTACGGGCCTGTGTTTTTTGGATCACCATATATATATATATATATATATATATATATGAAATAACAAATGAATATATATTATTTTTTTTATATATATTTATGCATGGATTCTTATCCGTGACCGCACATTTTGTGCCATCTTTATACAACAATCATCTGATAGAAAAAGAAAGATTTTAAAGAAATTGAAAAATCGAAAAATACCTACAAAAGAATGCTTACGTTAAAATTGCATATTTACTCTTTTTCTATGTGTGTGTGTGTGTGTGTGTGTGTTCGTATTGGTTATATTTGCGTATTGTTGCGTGTGGTCATATATGTTAATATGTTAGTTTGTTAATATGTGTATGTATGATGATACATCAGCTGCGTGGCAGATTTGTGGTTGTCTCATGTATAAATGTGTAGCGATGTGTAGCGGAAGTCGTGAAACAGTTGGGGATTTGTCCAAATCATTTTTTTGTGTATATTGACAATTTTAACTATGGGACAGATTTCTCATCATCATTGCATTATAAAGAAAATGGATTTTTTTTTTTTGATTGGACAAAATAGAAAACAATGGATGTTGGATCTAAAACTTAAGAATGGTAGGTGAGGTGGGTATATTATGGTGTTAAGAGATATGTTATATTGTTTTATGATATGGTGTATTATGCAATACTAGTATTCATATTTCTGAATATTTTCTCTGTTAAGTTGCAATTTTTGCGTAATAATAATTTGTATTCGTTGCCTATGTCTTGTTAATGTGATAGTACGCATAGGTTATTGTAATCTATACAGGCCTGTATGTAAGGAATATGATAAATATACTGTATTAAGATGTCCGTCTCAAACCCATTACGGGAGACAGTGACAACCATACACTGTTGTAATATACGTATATATATATATATATATATAGAGAGAGAGAGAGAGAGGGAAAGAGAGAGAGAGGGAGAGGGAGCCGTTTTGATATACATCTAGATTTGATAATAATGTACACAGACACTCACAGATTCGAAGACATATGTGATTTACGTGTATGCACGTGTGTATGACAGAGTAAGCAATAAATAGTAAAAAAAGAAAGAAAGACTAAAGTAAAACATTGTTTCGTTATTGCTAACGCTGATGATAGATATATGTAATATACAAAGCGCTTTGCTTTGATGTGGCACAAGGCCGAATGAATGGGGCGCCCAATGAGACTCGAACTCACTCGTGTAGGTCTGCTAGTCTAGCTTGCTAACCGTTACACCACCAGAGGTACCCGCTGGTGATAGATATAAAATATATAACAATGGAATTCCTGAATAAATGCATTTTGAGCAAGAGAAAACTCCATGTTAATGTTTTTGCATTTTAATATTTTAGTACATTGGAGTAAATTGCAACATATCGTTGAATTTTTAAAACATTGTCGTGCGAAATAGCATAAAATATGTTGAATGCACACACACACACACACACACACACATAGATAGATAGATAAGGATCTACTGTAAAGTTCATGGAGTCACCAATATACTCTCATGGGATGTTCTAAAATGACCTTTATTTTTCACTATAATCTTTCTTGCAGTACTCAGTTTTTTTCCTACGGTATCGAAATGGTTGGATCCCATTTTTCAAAAAGTTAGCAGAAGCAGCATATATGACATCATCATATGAACTTTCCAGTCGATGAAGTTTACTGCCCACTTTGTATGTAAATAAAAGTATTTGTATATTGGGTGTATTTTATGCTATATTAGAACAACTAATTTTTAAGCAACTGTAAACAGAACATCTACGGAGGTGCCCGTGTTGTAATGGTTATCGTCGTAGGAAATGTACACGGCAACACGAGTTCAAATCCTGAACGAGACTGATGGCATTTCACATAGCACTAATACCCGTCAGAAAGGTATGAATCCAATTATTCTCCCTCTAGCTATGGGTAAATAGTCGGGCAGACTGGGTTCTTCAGCCTTGGTGAGGCAACTAGTGTAGAAGAAGGAAAACTCTGAATTCGAATTTGTTAAACTCCACTAAAAATGACCTTGTGTCATATCCTGCCAAAGCGGAGTGGTTGGTAAATATAGTAAAGAGAACATCTGCAAGCGAAAGATCAATCTAATCGATGCCCTTCGTTGCTTGTTTTTACGGCATGTGAACACTTGGTTACTTTATGCCAAGGACAATATATTCTTACAAGCAATTTTAAGTATCTACTCAAAACACACTGATTTGGTTCCATGCATTCATACCCAATACTAAATTGTTCAAACAGATCTATTCGGCCGCTAAATAAGACCTTAACAGATACTGCCACTCCAGCTCAGAGTGGACCTGGGAGTAATTATACAGAATGAGTTGATGTTTATTTCTCAAACACTATAAGGGTTGTTATATAGTACTTGCATTTAAACTAACGCTTATTCGGACTGTTGCTTTAATATCTTCTATCGTAGTCAGCGACCTTGCCTTTCGTTTATCACCGTGTCAGTCTAATGTCACTGACCCCATCTTTGCTGTTATCACCTTGTATTTTTCTAGTTGTTTTCTTTTCCGTCCTAATCCCAACTGTCTTCTTTACTGGTACTACGACAATGCGGAAACCATTCTTATGTGAATATATTCATTTTACAACGATTTTACCCGCATAACCTCAACGGGAGAAGAGAGCACATGCGGAATTCAACTGTTTCGTTCAAATATTCCTCTGTGACTAACTTATTCCTAACTTCTTAACTTCGAGAACTGCTTTGGTCAACTGATCAAAATCATCCAATCAGCTATGTAGTTTTGTATTGACCTGAGGTGGAATAGCTTTCTATCATACCGAATGACCGATGCTGTTTTTTCCATGTGTTGAAAGTTTCAAATCTTAATTTGAATGCTACTCAACATCTAAATAATTGATTACGCTAATCTACTATTTAACTGAAGAGAATGCAATACTGGATGCTGTTTGGTCATATCAGGCAGCTGCTAATTTCAGAAAATGTTAATAGCATCAACGAATTGAATAACGTACAAAATTTTGTTGTTGCCTTATGTGAACGATGGTCGTTGATTGCAAATATTCAAACAAAAGAAAAATGAATTAATTTGCTGGAAACAGTGCAAATATGAAGATAAAATGCAAAGTAAACCTAACGGTTTTTCAACTTGGCCGTTATGTTTATGTATATGAGAATTGTAAGTTATCAAGACTAATCCCTTAAAAAGACCAGGTTCTCAAGAACCGATAAAGATATTTACCCGCCCTCGTCAGTCAGCTGTATTTATTACGAATAATTCACCGTTTATTTAAAACAATTAATGGTGCGTTCGAATTAAATTATATTTTTAATAAAATAGAATTGGTTTTTGCTCCTCAAAGCAACTGTCGATGAAAAAATCCAGTAGTTCGTGACTTAAACGAATCTAAAACCGATTTCTTTTAAATAAACCAGTCGAACTCTGGTTGACTGAGTCACGTCCTTTATTTCTAAATGACATTTTCATATAAATATTTTCATAGGAAAAACTGAATTTCTTCAGTTAATCAGACAAGGCGGTTAATGAGTCGAAATGGTTGAGTCTTGTCTTCTAGAATAAACAGACAATGAACACTTGCTTACGATCAGTTTTTTTGGCCTCTGTTATCAATAGACCAAGTTGACGCTCACCTAACTTAGATTTATAGGCTTGTTCACAGATATTGTGCAGCTTTTATTTATAGATATATAGCAAAATCCATTATATATATATATATATATATATATATATATATATATGTATATAAAATGAGTTAATTTGTGCATTTGTATACTAACATACCCGGTCGAATCAGCAGGTCTAAGGATTTCTAAACTGTTATGCTTAACCGAACCTTGCACATTGCGTGTGCGTATACCCCTACGAGTGAGATCAAGGAGAAAAAGACAAGCAATCTGTTTTCCCATATTAGTTCGTCATGACTGGGAGGAAATTGAGGTATGTCATTTCTCATTGGTCACCTGTAGTTTAAAAGTTCAATCGCAGAGTCAGTAACATTTTGATATTTTAAGGTGTGTGCTGTGTGTTATTATGTACTTCGTAGACATTTTGCTGCAGGATTATCTGCCAGGATTAGAGTTTCGGTAGGGTTGTTTGGGAGAACGAGTACGATATCAGAAGATCAGAAACTTGTAAGGACACCAAGGAAATTCCTGAAATAGCGATCATGCGCACTCATCTGGTTCACGATTACAACTATATATATATATATATATTAGTTTATGTGAATATATTTAATAGTATGGATGCTTATCTACGAACAACAGTTTCGTTTCGTCTTAATACGACAATTATCAGGCAGAGAAAGATATATGAGAAATCGAAAAAATTGGAAAGTACAGTTCCACCCATTTACATAAACAATTCTTCAAACCACCCACTCTCAATCATCAAACAAATACCAAAATCAAATAGCCGCACAATATCCGATAATTTTTCTAACATTTTCTACAAAAACAAATATATATGTGACAGTGCACTAAAAAATATCGGTTATAAACAAACACTAGATTATACACCTCTAAAAAGCAAACCAAAACACAGAAAGAGACATAATTTAGTTCAACTCACTTTAAAACAAATGCATAGGATCAAACATCGGTAAGGATTTCCTAAATCTAATAAGCGAACACTTCCCCACTTATAGACCCCAGCTAAAATTTTCAACAAAATCAATATAAAGGGTAAGCCACTGTTATACAAGTAAGATATATCAAACCATAAAAGGCCACAAGAAAATAACTGAAACCCTCCACAGCAACACACACCCCAAAAAACAATGCGACTGCCGGGATAAAGAAACATGCACCGACAAGGAATCTGCCAAAAAAAAAAAACATACTGTACTGAGCCACTGTAAAAACTAACAACTCAGTCAAGCAGTACAAAAGTGCAACTGAGGGTATCATAAAACAAAGGATATATTACCAAAATCTTTTCTTCTCCAACAGAAATTACTCAACTAACTTTATCAACACATATCTGGCACCTAATGGACATAAACATTTCACCTACTATGACCTGGGAAATACTAAAAACCAACACAAACCTACAGGAAGGGATAAAAATGCCTTCTTAAAGTCCATTAGAAATTAGCAATCATTACTTCACCCTCACAAAACACCCTGCCAAACAAAAAATCAGAAATTCTGTCCAAATGCCACCAAGAGAACATACATCTACTCTCACATTTCGACCTATACACATAACCCTCTAACTATACCCATACTTCCTCTATTACTAAAAATACCCCACACCCCTTCAGGAATAATCCAACAACACAATCGAGGGACCGTAAATACCATCTTACTCCATTAAACAACACACCCCAAAAAAACTCAACATCGTAACCCTAACCCTAACACTTTCGCCAATCAACTCTGGTCTATTGACTTCCTTACTCCTTCCAAACCTCTCATCATCCCTCACAGACTCTCTGCCATCCTTGAATCTCTTATGACACTCAAAAACTCATGCTCGATTCATGCGAAATGGTCCAAAAGAGGTCTGAATCATCCTATACGTTTCTGTCGTATGTTTTCCAAGTTTAAAACAGAATTTTATCCCATAACATTCTTCTAAAGTGTCCTCACGTCCAGATTGCATTTTTTTGAAAATTCATCAGCTGTGACCATTAGGCTTTAGTATGTTGTGTTCCAATTCCTGCTGTAGCTGTTCACCTTAAATCATAAAAAATGGTTTGTCAACTCATAAGATGTAAAGCAATGACATATTGAATTTTCAAGAGTCTACGACAATTTTAAATACCTGTACAAAAAGTCTGGAAACTTATTGAAGTCACCATGTACCTGACCGACCCTGTCATTTCTAGTTTTATATTTCTTCTGTGCTAATTTGTTGCATTCACTTATGTGATTGATCGTTTCATCTCTGTCGCCACATAGCCTACATTTGCTATTTTGTTGAGTCTTTTCAATTCTCGCTTTGATATGATTGGTTCTTATGGCGTTGTTTTATGCTACTATTTGGAGAGATTCCTTTTCTCTCTTAAAGTTTTCTTTTCTTAGCCAGGTCCAGGCTTTCTGGTGTGAGATGGTGTTTATTGGTCCTTTAAAGTGACCGTAGATTTTTTTTCTTCTCATTTTTGATTCCCAGTTACAGTCATTCTGTCGTCTATAGTGTTTTCAGTATCTTTTTTGATGGCTGTAAACAGCCCTCGTTCGTGGTTTTCTATATTGTCTTCGAGTTGTTGTATCGATGTCTCAACGCTGTCTTCGATGCTGGCAAGTCCTTTTCCTCTCTCTTCTCTAGATACATAGCGTCTGTAAATGTCGTCTCTGGGATGTAAAGCCTTATGCATGACTATTAGTTTTCTTGTTCTTTGGTCCATTTGTTTAAGATCATCTCTAGTCCACTTGAGAAAGGTCTGTAATATCTAACGAGGAGTACAGCCGAAGTATTTATTCCTTTGATGATGTTTCTGCTCGAGAGTTTTGTCTAAATAGTTTTCTAGTTCTCCCGATATATTCTTTTTGAATTTTGTCTTTCATTTGCACTTGCTTGATGGAGTCAGCCTCCAAGTTACCCAAGTATTCGTAGGTTTCATTTTCTCCGAGCGTTCTAATCTTGTCTTTATTTGGTATTTTTATTCCGTCAATCATATGTCGTTTGCCACTTTTCATTACTAGGATGGCACAAATTATCTATGTAAAATTCCATTCATATGTTCTGACGGTATATTCTAACGGCGTGTATGAGAGTTTCCACTTCTTTTTCATTTCTAACAAATAGTTTGATGTCATCCATGTACATTAGATGATTAATTTTCTCTTTCGATCAGCGAAGTTTGTACCCGGCTGTGTATTTTCTGAGCATGTGGTTAAGTGACATCATGGCAATTATCAATAGTAAGGGTGATAGTGCATCTCCTTGAAAATACCTCTTTAGATCTTTGTTTCAGCTAATCTTCTTCCTCCTGCTTTCAACTCAACTCTCAAACTTTTCATGGTTTTCTCGAAAAAGTTGATGACTTCATGTGGTATTTTCTACATTTTGAGGAAGTTTATTATCCAGTTTTGTGGAACCATAGCAAATGTTTTTGGTAGTCAATCCAGGCCACAGCTAGATTTTTCTGTGTAGTCTTGCTCTCGTTTGGGATGTGTTAATTTATGTAAAGTAATTCTGCTATGCCTCTGGATTCTTTGTGGCATCATTTCTGCACAGAGAACAATCCAAGGCTTGTTAGTGAGTAATAAATCTCTTCCCTTATTTGTGCTGTTAATATTTTCCACATCATCGGTAGGCAGGTTATCGGTCTGTAATTCTTTGAGGCAGTTCCTTGCTTGGCTTCTTTTGGATCAATGTGGTCTTTCCTTTCGTCATCCACTCAAGTACTTGTGCTCCTCATAAGCATCTGTTCATTTCTAGTGCTAGTCTGCCGGGAATGGATGTGAATTTTTTTAACCAGAAGTCAAGTATTCCATCATGGCCTGGCGTTTTCCAGTTGGATATATTTTATTGTCGTTTTGCGTAAATCGATGTGTATATCCGCTTCGGAGACTTCTTCAAGTCCTTCTAGTTCTCTTGTCATATTGTTTATCCATTTAGTCCTTTCGTTATGTTTTTTGGTTGCCATATTTTCGTCCACAATTGTTCGGTGTCTTTGGCATCCGATTGTTTGTATGTTTTCATGTTATCCCACACCAATTGCTGATAGAATTTTCTTTCGTTGTTTTGGAGTGTTCTATTTTGTCTGTATTGTTTTACCCTATGTCGATATCTCTTAAATCTCCCTTCTTTCGCCAGTACCCTCTGGTTTATTTCCTCAAGTTGTACTTTTTTTTCCTTTTCCTTTCTGTTTCCGAATATTTCAGCGTCTTTCTTTTGTTTTATCATTTTGGTCTGTTTTCGTAGGTTTTTTATCTGCGTTTCCAGTCGAATTTCCCATCCTGGTTTCTACTTTTTTCTTTTTGCCCTTTAAGGGGATCCCAATTTTCTCACAAACTTATTTTTCTGATGTCTTTCTAGTATTTCAAGGTCAGAAAACCAACCCTTCTTAATTATGGTTTTAACTTGATCGGCATGTCTCTGCCTTGTTTTCTTAAACTAACACATTCTTGCCAGATATCTATCATTCTTTTTCTGTATCCTCTTTGTGAAGGGTTCCTCTTAAAATAGCATTGTAGTGCAAGTTGATTGTCTGATCCTTGTGGTTACTTTCGTCGTTATTCATGTACCTGAAAAAAGAAGAGCAGCCAACATTCGTGGGATGACGACTGATTCTCCTATGTTGGCTATCAAGAGAATACCTGCCGATCATAACACCCAAGCCTGTTACCTGGCTTCCACGTTGTGTAATATTGTGATTGGACATTTTTATCATGGGTGGTATATTGTGGTTATACCAGACTTTGGGGTTGTTAATGATCTGCGCCCCTGACATAGATGTGACCAAGAACAGTCATGATGGCTGTTTCTGAACAGTGGGCCACAAAAAAAAAATGCGTTTATTTATCACCTTAAGTTTTAACTTATTTAAAGTCTGTTGTCCTATTATTTTGTATTGTACATCCTGACCTAATACCCTGAACTAGTTTCAGGTTTTCCTCTATCACCTTAAGGGTTAATATCTACATTCTTATTTTTAGAAGACTTCTAAAGAGGCTTATCATATTCTTATAAATAAATCATTAACCTTATTTCATCCGAAAATTTTTATATTCAAGGCCTCCATTTAAATTACAAATAGTTCACCAAAAGATTTTACAAATATTCGAAAAATTAATTTTTTTAAAATATCTATTATTATTATTATTATTATTAATATTATTATTTAATAGCTCTATCACATGTATTGAACAGTCTCCAAATTATACCGCATTTTGTCTGCCACAAAATCCACCAAGTGAGATCGTGACAAACATACACTGATAAAATATATATGTATGCATTTCATTTTCATTTTCATATCTGAAGTCATCCCTGGTCGTAAATGCCTATATATATATATATATATATATATATATATATATATATATATATATATATATATATACCAGCAGGTATAAAAGGGGATAACTTCATAAATGATAATACTAATTGCACAAAGAGTTTTCCATAGAATAATCTTTTACTAATTATTTCTCAAAGACATTTCCAAGCAAGGCCTTTCTTTATAAGTAAAATAAAAAATCGAATTAAGGGTGGTGAACTAACGATCAAATACATTTGCTCCGAAATGTTTGACGTTTTGTAAAACCTCTTTATTTTATAGATAAAAAAACCAACCGAAGATGATTATTTTGCAAATTATTGATGAGGGATAGAAGTCGATTGGTTATTTGGCATCATTTCGACACAATTAAAACAACTTCAAATAGTGAGAGGCGTTTGACAACTGAAACATTGATTTTCTCATGGGTGCAAAGGATGAGGGTTTCTAGAGGTAAAAAAGACGGGATGTTTATCGTTTTCTAACCGATTTTGCCTTCATTGCTTTTCAATTTACTATAAAAAGATTAATAACATTTTAAGGAGAAAACTTATTCAAGCCGTTTATTATCACTGTGTTATATTTATATAAAACGTCAGGGCTTTAGAAGAACTATAAAGAAATTATTTTATGTCCATTGGTGATATTATAAAACCAATAAAGGGACGTAAGAAAATATCAAATATATACATTTCATTTATTAAAAGATTTAATCAAATAAATTGATGTATACCCACATCATAGCCACGTTTATTAACTTCTTGACTTCTGAGTTCGGTTCTTCGACACGAGGAGAGAGAGACACAATTCCAAAAAGTCCTTCGTATCATTCTATGCTAACAACTGGTGGAGTTTTAGATCTCCTTTCATCATCGCTGGTTGGGATCCGAAAAACTTAACAGTATGCCTCAACGGTCGAAACCTAAACTTCTCAATACCATGGTCGGAACTCAACTTCTACTGGCCCACTGTAAAAACCCAACCGACGTCTTTTTCAAAATCTCCAAATTCTCAGCCCATCGCTTCCTGGCGTGACGTCATTCACACTCCAGCCCACTTCCTATCTGGATTTTATTATGACAATTGTGATTTTCTTATTCTCTGTTCGCGAGCGTAAACTGTACACAATGTCTGTGCACGTGAACTAAGAGCCGAATAGTTCAAAGCCCAACCAAACTGAATGATAAAATATAATTAACGAAAAATGATTTATATAAAAAATTCATTCCGTAATTATGTAACAAAATGAGTTATTTGTTCTCTTCCTGCAAAAAAGCAGTTTTAAAGCTAGCATCTACTTATTATTGCATTTTATATTTTATTGGAAATTCGATCTAAAATTATTGATACTTTAAATGAATACTTCATCTTTTGTTTATTATCATTTTTTGGCGAAACACAACTTTGTACAGGAACAATATTCTTTTTATCTCACAAAGACTTGATCTGCATGAGTAGTTTTTTTCTTAAATTGAAAATATATTTCACAATTTGGTGACGTTACTTTTTTTCAATATGTATTAATTTGAACACGTTATTCTTCAAAATGTTCCAACTTGTCATTAATTAATCAATTTATTCAAACGATTTTTTTCACTGGTAGAAACATTTCTGAAATTCTGCTTTTGATATATGGTGAACTTGTACCATCGTATTTCTTTATTCATTTTATCCACACCCAGAAATCTACACGTGATATGGATTTTCATCTTAGAAAATAGTACAATTGTCACACAGACTTTGAACTGTTGTAAATGGAAGGCGCTTTACTGAGACAATCTTGCCTCTTATCAACGATCTTTGCCCACAAAATATCGGGTTTGGTGTTAGAAAATACTGTGAATTGTCTGTGTTAATTCTTCTATAATACATCGAAACATTTTGTCTGCTTCATAAATAAAATCGATGATATCATCAGTGCCATAATGTTTATATAAGTTGATAAACTGTGCACGCTTTTCTTTAAATTTTGAATTCAAAAACTTTTAAAATCAGACTTCTATTCCGATAATTTTTCTTCACAAATTTCATATATATATATATATATATATATATATATATATGTGTGTGTGTGTGTGTGTGTGTGTGTGTGTGTGTGTGTGTGTGTTTAAATGAATAGGTTCACAAGAGAATTATATTCTTTCAGGTATCATTTATTTAATTCTTATGCAGAATTTCGTGCCTATGATTTTCTTCAGGTGACTTTTAATGTTTATTTCCGGAGTGATGTTCGGTTTATATAGACACCACTGTTTTAATGGAGTGGTTGTTTCTTTTACTTTCGTGATAGATTCCATGTCAGTGTTGGCCCTCTTTTCTCTTTTGCTTCCTAAGAGAATGATACGTGTCTTTCCTTGTGGGTGCATTGATTTTTTTTTAGTTTTTTTATTTCGCCAATTAGTCTTTGATATTTGAAATGTTATAATGTTTTTTTTTTTTGTTTTTTTACTCTGGGTTGTTGTCTATGTTTGTGCGTATTTATGCCTATGTATGTCTCCGTATGTGTATACTTGATATGCTCTATAGTTCATCGGTCATTTTTTCTGGGGGTTAAAGGGGTTAAGATTTCATCAAAAAACAACCGTTTTACTTTTTACCTCCCTCCCTTCGTCCCTCTCTCTCTCTCTCTCTCTCTCTCTCTCTATCTATCTATCTATGTCTTTGTTTCTATGTGTCTGTATAGTTTATATTTTATCCAGTGTGGGCTTTGAATTTTTCTATGAAACTTTTCTTTCTTTTGAAATAAAGTGGTTTAAAATTTAACTGGCTTCTACTTATAACTTTTTTTTACTATTTTCGGTGTGTTTATATATACATATATATATATATGTGTGTGTGTGTGTGTGTGTGTATGTGTGTGTGTGTGTCTGTGTGTGTGTATGTGTGCGTGTGTGTGTGTGTAGTTTATGTCTCATTTAGTGTGTATTTGAATTTTTCAATAATTCTTTTTTTTTTTAGTTGAAGTTTTGTATAGTCGTTTGTGTGGAATATGGACATATGGTTTTAAATTAACCGTTGTTACATTCGTATAGGTGTTTAGACACATTTTATTTTATATTTTCTGGTATCTTAAATTTTCTTTTGTGGATTGATATCATTGTATTGAAACCTTGTGTCGATCTTTTATATACTTCTTTACATTTATTACATTTGATTATGAAGATGAAGTTTTTTGAGATGCTGCTTAAATCTTCATTTATTAATAAATTTTTGGGTGGGGTTTCTAAGATATAGGATTTTCTTCTTTAATTATATCACGAATTCCACATACTTTATTCTTGCGTTTAGTAAGACCTTGTGTTTTGTCATGTCCCAAATGTAGGTGAGGTGAGTATTTTTTAAGATATTTTTGGGTTGTCTCTGGCTTTTAAATCCATTTGTCACACTCTGTATTTCTTTGATTTTGTCAGCATTTTCGTGTTCTAGATTTTCTATTACCCCTGTTAATAATTCCGGGTTGTTTTTATTGTAGATTGCGACATATACTAAGGATTTATCATTATGTTTATTTTTGCATATCAAAGTTCCTTTCGGAGTATTTTTCTACTAATTCGATTCCCTTATTTATTGGTGTTCTTGGGTATCTTCCCTGGTGAAAAGTTGTGAGTAGCTCTCTAGGGCAACTTTTTCTAAGGTTTTATTAGTGGTTATAATGCATATTCTACATGCAAGAGTGTAAGGGAGGAATTTAATGCAGTTTTTTGGGGGGTGACTATTCAAATGGATGTATTTTCGGGTGTCGGTGGGTTTGTGGAAGATATTGGCGATGATTGGTCCAACTTTGTTTTTTATGAGAATGTCTAAAAAGGGTCGTTTGTAAAGCTGTGTTCCATAGTGAATTTTATTTTAGGATGTAGTTTTTGGAGTAGGTTGTGTAATTCATTGGTGTTTTCCGAAAGGCATTTCCAGAATTTCAAGGAATCGTTAAAGTATCTTTTCCATGACCAAGTAATTCATCTTTTTATGTTATTGTTGTATTTTTACCGACGATTTCGTAAAGATTTTCTTCGAAATATACTAAGGCGGCGTATTTTTGTGCCATTTTAGCTTCCATTGCTGTTTTTAAGGTCAGAATGTAATTTACGTTATAAAATTCGAAAGGGTTATTATTAAGGGTTAGTTCTATACCAAATGTAATACATTGTTTGTTGAATCTTGGCTGTTATATTTTGGTGTATTTATCAATCCAAAATAAGTTGGCTTGGTTATCTTATTCATAGGGGATATTACTGTATAGTTTTGTGACGTCAACTGTTACTATATGTGCGTTTGGATCAATTGTTGGTGGTATGGATTTTAAGAAATAGATGTTATCTCTAATATAGCTTTTTGTCTTCTTTAGAAAAGGTTGCAATGAAATAACTATAAGTTTGCTAAGTCTGAGTGGTACGATGGGCCTGCGAACATGGGTTTAAATTTGAAGTCACTAGGATTTGGAATTTCCATATATTCAGACTTTTTAGTTTCTACGGCTTTTTTTTAAATTTTATAATTACTCATGCTGAAAGGAATTCTATGTAGGTGGATTGAATTACCCAAATTTTCCTACTGAGGATGAAGCAATTATATATAAAGTATAAACTAGGCCTGTATACCGACGCTTCTTAATAGTGATTAAAAAGCCATTAATTAGAATAATGTCTCCACGTTTAAACTTTACTTAAAGTCAGCTTTAACATCATATATATGAACCAGTATTCAGAGATGTATTTATCAATTTGTGATTGAGTCTGCATATTTTGGGCTGTATCCATGTGTCCAGCTGTGTATACAAGTGTGATACTAGTGTGAAGCCCCTTCAGTTACTAAGTCAAGTAAGTAAAAATAGTTATCATAAGTACAAAATTTACTGAATTGTATCACAGGAAAAAGCAGGAAAATATTCGTTTTACGTTTTTTTTTCCCAGAGTGCGGATATCATAAATCGCATCTAACTTGTTCGATTTCAGTTTGATTTCTAATTACAATAAGGTTCAAATTAGAGTTTTTAAATTTTGATTTGTTTTTGTTTGATTACTCTGGGTAATTGAATATCGAACTTTGTGGGTAATGAAATGACAAAGTCAACCCTATTCTACAAGGATGACTATCTAACTCATATATCACATTACCGGTATTATCTAGCCCTTAGGTATAAAGGGATGGTCATAGATTTTACAAGAAATTCACTGTAATAGTGCGACTTAAATTCGAACTCGCTAACTGGGATGTCGTTGTCAAGCACGTTAGCCCTGGCAACTTGCCTTTTAAAATTTGGTATGGAAGTAGCGAGATCACTGGCTACGTGAATTATCTTCACGCTGTGCTTATCTAAAGAAAAAACTGGTCACAGCTGTGGTCTATAAAGTCCAATCAAATAAAGCAAACCTAAGAATACAAATGTATTATCATCTTTATTTGCCCTTCAATATATTTCTAGAATACAGCGAGCATTACAATTAGCTCTTCATTCTAGGTTGAGCAAACTCTAATTATGGCGATATCGACGTCGAACGAATTATCTGCCTCACTGCATCTAGTTGTAGTTCTCTGCTAACTAGGCTGGCGATATTCCCAGAATTGCTAAGGGACCAAGACTGGCTTGGCTGTCTGTTTTGTGCTTAACTGTAAACTGCTTACTAATGAATTTTCATCAAGCAGCTTCTCAACCCTAGCCGAGGATACGCAGAAGAATGTCCCGGTATTAAACTAGCGGTCCTCTATCTGTGTCCAACCACAAACTGAACTCTAATGTATTATACTGTAAGGAGTGCAAGCTGAGCCAAGCAGCGCTCTTACCCTGTGTAAAACTGCGGTTTCTTTTTGCTGACTTTTCCTCGACTGCCTTTGATTTGAACGGCAACCTGTATGTATTAAATAACCGTCTTTCCGGATTTGACCACCCAGTATAAAAGTCATGAAAAAATCAGATACTAATCTGATGACCCTTGGTCTCATTAGAACCGAAGATATTAGTTTATCAAAGAAATAAATATCTATTTCATTTCCACAGATAGATCAATCTATTTCCATTTTATTATCAATCTTTAAAACTTGCCGGTTTATTTAGCAACTAATTTAACATACACCCATATTCATATGTACCTAGACGATACACGTATGCTTATATATATATATATATATATATATATATATATATATATATATACCGATTCGTAAAATTTGGAAGACGTTCATGGTGAAATGATTGCCATTGTAGGAAATGGACATAGTGAAGTTAGTTTACATCCTTGACGAGACTGTTTGTATTTCATGTAGCGCTGATACTCTTGGGGGAAAATATGAAACCAACTATTATCTCTTTATGGGTTAATAGTAGGAAATACAAACTTCTTAAAACTTAACATGAGATCTGATCTATGAGTTGTAAAACTCTGAATTCAAAGCTGTTAAACTGTGCTTAAAAACTGACCGTTTGTAGTATCCTGCTCGTTGGTAGGAGTCGGTAAATACATACGTTCAGATTAGTTCGAACTTAGTTGAACTAACGTTATTAATCTTAATATTATTGCAGTTTGGGACAGAAGAGCGTATATTGTCTCATTTGGAATAAAGATATTTTGTAGTTTTGCTGTTGCAATGAGGATGTGAGGTATTTTGATGCTCCGACAGTAGTGAATTTCATAAATTTTGTTTGTACTTGTTTTGAAACACACGCATGTTCAAGAATTTCATTGGTGTTTCACGGATTGGATAAGAAAAATAAGGCAAAGCTGGCAACGACAGCAAATGGATGAGTCTATTAATGTCCACGAGAGTGTGAAAATTGGGAGATCAAAGTTTGTAAGAGCAGGGGAGAAAAAATATAAGATTAATAAATTTTGTTTCGTGTCATTTTTCTTGCATACAGTTATAAAAAAACTGATTAAATTTGAACAACCTGAT
Source organism: Sepioteuthis lessoniana (assembly GCA_963585895.1). Lineage (NCBI taxonomy): Eukaryota > Metazoa > Mollusca > Cephalopoda > Myopsida > Loliginidae > Sepioteuthis > Sepioteuthis lessoniana. The sequence goes on along the minus strand of CAUZXS010000320.1, from coordinate 73,378 downwards.
CATCAACAAACTTTTATGAAACAGAATTTATTTTTCTATAGAAATGAGACTAAATAGAAATTATTAATATTTGTATCTTTACTTTTGTATTCGTTTTAAGACCACAGCTGGCACCCATGTGCCAACAGGGCTGTCTACATTTTCCAAAATATTATTCGCTTTAGTAATAAGATTAATTCTTGGGATCTCTCGTCCTTCTATTGTATTGAATTTCACATCTGTTTGTTAATATAGTGGATCAAATGACTTAAGGTATTTATGAATCGCTGTAACCAATAAATTATTTTCTCTTAGATTCACCGGGTACATATTTAATCGTCTCGTTTCTACCACTTCATATCATATCTCATCATTTAGTCAAATGATTAATTCGTTTCCCATAGTTTACGGTCTCTAAGGTTCTCTAAAAATATCATATGTATTACTGGATAGGTTTTCTTTTCCATTTCTGCAAAAGTAACCATGGTTTCCTTCCCTACAGAGAGAAATTACACTGAAAACCAATAATTCTTATTGCTTTTATAATAATTCCTGCATATTCTAGAACATAACGCGTTCTCTTTCATTAAATAGGCATTAATGGTGATTAATGAGACTTATCTTGCGGCAGTCATGAAAAGGAAACAAGGTTCAAAGCGTTTGTCTGTCATTGTATTATGTGATATTTTCTTTTAGTATGCTACTACTATTAGTCTACAACTCCTACACTAAATCTGCAGACACACACACACACACACACGCACACATATATATATACATATATATGTACATATATATATATATATATATATAGCCCTTATGATAAGAAAAAACACGCCAACTGATTTGAAGATGAAAATATACAACGAATCACTGTCAAGGGGAATATATATATATATTGGAAAAAAAAGAAAACGCCAACCTTGTCATTCCAACGGAAAAAAACAAAAGACACGCAATTGGTTGGTCAAAAGAAGAAAACAACGTTAGGGCTGCTAAGCTAAAATTTACAACAAGTCGGGATTAGGTACCCTGATGAGCCACTTAGGCGAAACTATAGTAAGTTAGTTCCTGAGCCACTAAGTAATTATTGTTTCTACATATATATATATATATATATATATATATATATATATATATATATATATATATATATATGTAGGACTCATAACTTAGATTTTCGTTATGGTAGCGTGGTCCGTTTACATATATTTAATTTGGATTTTGGATGTAGGATAAAACCGTTTCCTGATATATTTTTGGCATTTCAAATGAATGGATTTGTTTTAATTCCTTCGTCAGTTTACAAAATTGGTTGATGTAGGATAAAACCGTTTCCTGATATATTTTTGGCATTTCAAATGATTGGATTTGTTTTAATTCCTTCGTCAGTTTACAAAATTGGTTGATGTAGGATAAAACCTTTTCCTGATATATTTTTGGCATTTCAAATGAATGGATTTGTTTTAATTCCTTTGTCTGTTTTTAATTCCCAAATCATCCTAAAAGGACAACAGCTGTAAAAATGAACTCATTGTTGGGTGGGGTAAATGTGTTCATAAGTTTATCAAGTGCATTAGCTCAAAAGTGAAAGCATGACTGAAGCTTGAACTTACTTTTTATGATGTCACTGCAGCACCTTCACCACTACACTACGAGCTTCCCCTATTTCTTATAAAAAAAAAATATGGGTATTCCAAATTTAGTTAGATGTCCGATGGTAGATTTTGGGGTCAAGAAAACATAAGAAATGTACAGATGGTAGCGAAATATTGATGAATCTATTTACCAAACACTTCCACTACGGACAGGGTGTGACACAAAATCAAGTGGAGTAAAGATGATTTGACTTAACAGTTTTTCTCCTCTTAAACTGGTGTCCTAACATTGGCTAAATGATATGTCCAAATATTTACGCAGAACTGCAGGAGACCAGATGGATTTATGCTTTCCCCATTAGCACGGGGTGGAAGGCGTAAAACTTGGTCCAGGATTTGGACACGGAACGCTGGTTCCATTTCCTAGGACGATAACCGTGACGTTGAGCGTCCCTCGAAGCACTTATGAGAGGTAGATTGTTGATTAAAATCTAATGAAAAATAAACATGTCGCAAAATTTTATACTTGGTTGTCAATCTTGTTTTCCTCATGCCCATCATTTTTATATGATCTTGTTTCCGTTTTTGTTTTATTTTTCAGTTAGGTGTTAGTTCGACATCGAGCCGAGTTGAATACAATAATCATGGCGATTTAATCCCTCAAGAAAGACTGACTTAATTGCCCTGAATTTTGAAAGTATTGACGTAACATGGGTTTGAACGGATTTTTTATACACTAAGCTTACTTTAGAAAGAGAGAAAACCATGAAATAGGAATACAAGTTATACATCTAACATGTGATTCTAACAGAACGGTTTCTAAAATGAACTTGTCAATAGTTTCAATACGATCTGAATATTCTTGCTATAACAGTTCTTTTAAAATGCCATCAGTGACCAAAAGTTTTGGTAATGCCAAAATTATTTTCTTTAAAACTGTGGTAAATTCTATTGCAGACGCAAAATTTGGCGTTATCCATTTTTAAAGAGCTTAAAAAACATTCTGTTTAAATCTTCCGAAATTTTCCTTGTGCCTTTTTTCTGTATTTATGACATTGTTTATTGTAAGATACATTTAGCACTTGAGTATATTTTGATCGACAAATTGCACTCGAATATGTTTATCAAGATGCGTCTACAATTGCACGTGATGACAATATCAGCGTATTACAGAAAGTAAGGTTATCTTTATTCTAAAATGATTGTATTCATTGGGCCAAAATTATTTTCTTATGCATGTTTTTAATCTAAACACGATTGCACTATGCCGATCAGACTCAGTTCCATAACAGATTAACAAAGCCCTGCTTTCCTTGTGCGGATTGCGTAATAGCGATCATTTAAAAAAAAAAGAGTACAAGGCTAACGAGTGATAACCGTTGGCACATATTGCATGTGAACGTTTTTCCTATAGAAAAGGAATGTGTTGATGTTTTCGTGTTAACTTGGGCGAGAACATTTTACTTTTATGTTTGTTTTAGTTTCTGGTTGCTAATGTTATATTCGGAGTAATCAATTTTACTTTTATTTTTCTAAAGGTTGACATGTTTGAAAATTAAGTGGTTTTCAAGCTGTTCGACAGAAATAAACCCATTTATTTAAGCGTCATCTTTTTAGATCGTTAAATTTATTTGATATTTAATGGGAAGAAATAATAATAGAAATGCAAAATTTAAAATGTTACGTCAAAGCTTCTATAATTTTCGATACTTTTTCTATTGGAAGACAACACTGTTATCATTGAAACGTTGACAGAATATATAATAACTGATTTTTAATTGGAATGGTTTCTGGTTCAATCCGAATAAATTGATTATCGAATAAATATTCCATATTTCTAAGAATAACAGAGAATAATTAATATTTAATAGGTTTAACTTTGCCTGTCACAAGGCCAAATAAATAAATATAGAGAAATTAGACTGAAGTTTTGTGATACAGTTAAACAATCTAGTTATGGATTAGAATATATATATATATATATATATATATATATATATATATATATATATATATATATATATATATATTGTCATCCACAGACAGATATATAAAAATCAGTTTTGCTTTTAGTATATATATATATATATGTGTGTGTGTGTGTGTGTGTGTGTGTGTGTGTGTGTTATACTAAATGTTACAATGTTTTGTTTTCCAAAAGTGTCTTTTAAATTTTTTATCTTAGATTTTATTTGTCAGCATTTTGATATGGTTATCCTTTATTATTTTTTTATTTTATTTTTTTAATATTTTATTTGTAGATAAACAGATTTTTTTTTAATTGGTTGTAGTATTTTTATGGAAGCCAAATATATTTTAGTGGTACCAAAAAGAAGATCTGTAACAGATGAAATTTATAATATAATTGAATTAAGGTAAATACTCACAATATGAGCAGAGGTTACAAAATAAGGAATCAGACCTCATTTACATTATGTACCCTGGTCAAAATCAGTATCTGTTGCGTTCTGGTTAGTGAACGGTTGTAATATTAAATAAAGGACAAACCACGATATGAGAGGAAATAGAGATTTATTCTCAGGAAAAAGTATATACAGTAGAGAGACAATTAGTAGACAAGAACATAGGATTAGTGAATACAGAATAAAGATATAGTCCAACGATAGTATTGGCTTCTGTTATTACAGTAGCAAGTAAGGTGATCTAGTGCGATCTCCAGTCTCCAACGCTCTAATACTATTCCTATAAGAAGCTGCTCTTCACCTTCTAGTCTTCCCTGGTGTTAGTAGCTACTGCTATATATGGTAGATGGACTAGTTCGTTGTGTGGAAAAAGGTGGGTGATACCCAAGAGTATCATTCTTCAGGAGAGTGCAATTTCATTTTCTGACTGTGTTTCTTGTTCTCATTTGCTGGTCCTGCTGTCATTCAAGATGGCATGTTTTACGTAAAAGATATAATCAGCCACCAAAGTTCAAATACTTATTTCCCAGTAGAATACCCTGACTGCACCTCTGCAGAGGGGTAAGACTCCCCCAATGAGCGTTCCTGATATGACACTATACAGTCTGATGGTGAGGTCCCAGTAATGCTGGGACTTTGGGGAATACGGAGCACCCCTTCATTGCCATTGCTCCCAGGTTCACTCTGGCCCGGAGTGGTAGCACCTGATAGGGCCCTGTCTATGGGTTAAATAGAACTAACGGCATACTTATGCTGAACTGAATTGTGTGATTAAACTGAATAGCTTGAAATAGAAATGTTTTTGACTATTAAACTGTACTTACATTTAAACTGCGTGTTAATGCTAAACTGAATTATTTGAAATAGAACTGTTTTTGACATTGAAACTGTATTTACACTAAGCAGAATTGTTTGACATGGAACTGTTTTGACATGTAACTGTTTTGACATGTAACTGTTTTGACATGTAACTGTGTGTAAACAAAATCTGTACTTATACTAAACTGAATAGAACAAAATAGAAATGTTTTTCACAGTTAAACAGTATTATATTTAAACTGCGTGCTTATGCTAAACTGAATTATTTGAAATTAAACTGTTTTTGTCACTGAAACTGTACTTTCACCAAACTGAAGTGTTACATATAACTGCTTGAATAGTTTGAAACAGAAATGTTTTTGACAATTAAACTGTGTACTCATGCTAAACTGAATTGTTTGAATTTGAACTGGTTATTTACATAAAAATGGATTTGGCGTTGAATAACCTACAAAGGTTGATATACCATAAAACCCAACAAACCAAACCAAACCAATCAAATACTTAGCAGGAGAGTTTGTAACATATACATATATGTAAAACGTTCATATGCATAGGAATCCCGAAACACTGACGACTTTCTTTAGTTCAGGCATGAAACTTTTATTACCTGCTTGACTTTTATGTTTTTCGACACGTGGAGAAAGAGACACAATTTTTACTATGCTGACTGTTCCATCAGACCCCACCAACGCGCGAGCATCCCGTGGTCCATTACTGGACTTACCTCGCCCAGGTCCAAAAATCAACTCGCTTCGACCAGGTCCGAATCTCATCTAACTGCTTTTTTTCAAAAATCACCCCAAATCCTTAGCCCATCGCATCCGGGCATGACCTCATTCATATCCCAAGTCTCATTTCCTATCCGGGGTTTTTATTATGACATCTGTAATTGTCACATCCCCCCGCGCGAGCGTGAACACCTGTGCTTAATGTGTGCCCCTACCCGTTCATTAAGCTGAATAGTTCAAAGCCTAACTAAACCGAAAGATAAGATATAACCAACGAAAAATGATGATATAAAAAAAAATCCTTCCGCAAATATAAAAACAAGTTTACGTTCCATTTTGCGCTAATTCCCACGAGAAAAGCATGAATCAATATGACTCCTCCCTCTAGCTATGAGTAAATAGTAAGACAGACTGATTTCTTTAGCCTTGGTAAGTCAACCCGCCAAGGAGAAGGAAACATTTGAATTGAAACAAGGGGTATTCCACTTAAAAATTGACTTGGACTCACACCCTTCCCGTAGCAAAGGGAAGGGATTGAAGTTAATACATTCCTTAAACGTCGGTGTTCATAAGGAACAAATAACATATACAACTAAAAAAAGGAATTAGATACTACGTGTTAACACTGATAAAAGAAATTTGAATACCATGCCGTATTCAAAATAGCAGTCACCCCCGAAATGAAGAACGTCTTGTTCAGTCAAATTAAATAAATCGAATTGTTGACATATTGAATACAGACATTTTTTTCAAAGAGACGCCTTCGCTGCTTATGTCAAACTCGGACATTTTAGGGTGCAGCATCTACAGTCTTGTTTATTTAATATTTTTATCAAAACACAACGTAGATCTTATATTTATAAAATGAAATTTTCTCAATGTTCAATCTGATATATATTCTAGATTATCCTGTTTCTTGTGTGTTTATATCTGTGTACGCGTGTGTGTATGAAGAACAATGAAAGAAATATATCAAGTATCAAATGCAACCAAAAAAAAAAGGCAGATCGCTGAAGTCTCCAATCGGAATTGTTTTGTTGACTAGAAGAAAATAATCAAATAAAGATTTTTTTTATAAAGCTGAGCACCTTACATTATATAATTTTGATATATCACTGACAATTGCCAAGAAAATTCGGAATCCTCATTTCATCGTGTATGTCTATACTTACCCAAACATTTCACCAGAGTCAGGATGTCACATAAGAATAATTTAAAAAAAAATAAATCTGATTTGATTACATATTTCTTCTTCTTCTTCTTCTTCTTCTTCTTCTTCTTCTTCTTCTTCTTCTTCTTCTTCTTCTTCTTCTTCTTCTTCTTCTAGACTTGCTGCAAATCAAAATTAAATATATCCCAGTCTACCCTACTATTTAACAATAGGTGGGGTTGTAGAGAGTGCTTAAGATATTCATTCATGTCTTTCACTAGGGCTTCTGCCGGAAGTAAAACGCAAACAGTTTCGCCAAGGGTTTGGAATCAGATCGCCAATTCCATTTCCTACGGCGATAACCGTTTCACCTCGAGCTCCCCGTGTATAAATATGCGTATGTCAGTGTGTTTGAATATATATTATGTGTTACTTAAGAAAGGCTTACATTGTAATTATTAAAAGCCAAAATTTATATTTATTATCGTATACCTGTTATATACTGATGTCGCATATACACCTACCAATAGAACAAATGTTTAAACAAACTTTAACAAATTCCATTTCCATTTAATAGGAATGAACATATCAAAAATACGTTTCTTAACTGATCAAAAATAATGTTTTAAAGTCTTATCGTAAGTTGAAATAGGGAATACAATTTAACCATGTCCGGATACATCTACTTAAATTTTCAGTCTAGATATCAAAAAGAGACCGGGTTTTGACACTGACACGAACCGGAGGTGGTCCTTAGAAAATGTCGCAAGTATGGAATGAATCCAAAAGGAATTATAGTGTATGAATGATTGGTTCTTTAGCCTCATAATCACTGAAAGCTTAGTTGATAGTAACCTGCTCGGTGCGCCAAAAGCCTGGAGAGAATTTGACTACATGCCAGACAGAACGTTCGGTTTAGCATTGAACCTGGCTGTTAAGATTCCATTGTTATTTCCGTTCCGTCGATATTTTCAAATACTTTTCAGTGGAAGCTTTCGAAAGATACAAAAATACTTTATGCCTTTTTCTGAAAGCTTTCCTTTAATGAAATAAATATGATTTATGGCTAGTTTTGGTTCTATATTTATGAATAAAGACTTCGCATGATCTGTGACTGATTATATATATATATATATATATATATATATATATATATATATATATGCTTTATCACCGATATCGAAAATAATAATAATAATAATAATAATAATAACGATCAGATAATCAACAAAAAAATTCAACCAAAAAATGAGAACTTGCCGAACTGTGGACTGGTACACCACAGAGTAAAACTGAAAGAAAACGAAAGGAAATATAAATACGTAGACCTTGCTAGGGAACTGAAAAAAATGTCGATCATGAAAGTAACGATGATACTTATTGTAATTGATGCTCTTGATACAATCTCCAAGAGATTGGTACAAGGACAAGAGGATTTGGAAATAAGAGGACGGTTAAGACCAGCCAAACTACGGCATTGATAAGATCGGCCAGATGTCTGAAGAGAGTCCTAGAGACTTGAGGAAACTTATATATATATATATATATATATATATATATAAGAACAAAGAAATTGATAAATAAACCTTTACACCAGAGAGATGACATAGACAAACTAGATGTCTCAAGAAAATAATCAAGAAGTTGACTTGCTTGCATTGGTGATTGCGTAGATGTATCAATACAAGTATTTAAAATAAATTCCTTTAAGAAAAATAACTGCATCTCGTAACGGCAACCAAAATATAAATCCGAAGAAAAAACAACAAAAACATTAAAAAAAGAAATGGGAAGAAAAGCAACTGCATTAATTCTTCATGAGACAAAATGCCGTGAATGCTCAAAAGAAAATTAACACATGGCTAAGAAAAGGAAACCTCTAGAGAGAAACTGAATCTCTTCTAATCAGCAAAAATCAATGACATAATATTACGCTAAAGCAAAAAATTATGATAGCCTACAGAATAGCAAGAATATGCTATGTGAAGACAGATATAAGCGAATGCAGCAATTTTTCACAAATGGAATACAAAAATATGCATTATGGAAAGGGAGAGGTAATCAGCTGGGAATTGTGCAATACATTGAAATTTAACCATACTGTTAAGTGGTATATGTACAAACCAGACTGCCATTTTGTGATACAAACGAATCACGTCACCTATTGTTTATTAACTAGAAAAAAATTGCCATGAAGTGAATTTTGACGTTCCGGATGACCACAGAATCAATATAAGAGAAAGTAAAACGACAGAGATTATTGGACCTTGCCAGAAAAGTAAAATAACAATGAAACATGACGGTGATATCAATTGTAGTTGCTACGCTTGGAACACTCCCCAAAGAATTGCAAAAATGACTGGAGGAAGTGGAAATCAGCTATAATTCATTAAACACATATCACTCTCCCCAGTTGAAGATTTATTTCCTTTCCACTTAGAAAGTAGGCGCCATCATTGTCTACAACGTTCATACCAATCACACCATCCATACATTATGACTGAAGGCTGCCATTCAATTTATGATTTTGTAAGATAGAACGTTCAACTACTTGATGTTAACCGTCGGCAGTTGAAACCATATTACGTCCGCAAAACGGCGCTCTCATTCAGACTGGAAAGAACCCGTCAAACATACTTCCGGTTAGACCGGAAGGTGCCCACATTATTCTCGATACTGTTATGGGCCATTGAACATCTAACACCAATCGTACGGAAAGTCTGCCGGCCGTTAATTATACAAGGAATCCAACTGCAGATTTTAACGATAACCTATAAAGCAGGGAACAGATTTTCCCTATGAATTTTGCTTTAGTCTTATGATATTACCGGTGTATCTTTCCGGTCTTTTATGGTCGATTGAAAACAGTGCGTCTGTTGTTCTCTGCAATATTCTGTAGGCAGTTTTTCATGATAAAATTCTATTAATGCAGTTTGGAGTCCGAAAGGCTTAGTGCATCGATATATTGAATTCTGAGATACAAAATCAATGCTTTCATATAATATCTTATATCGATTGAATCTAGTTTGAAATGATATCATCATTATATTCCACATTAACTTACAATAGGATAAAAGGAATTTTTATTTCTCATATTGTAAGCTTCTAAATGTCTACAGATCTAAGATTATTTGTGCACTTTCAAAATCATGATGATAGAAGGTATGTTTTAAAAAGTTATGAAGCTCTATTTATAGAGAAAGATTCGGAAAATGATTCAAATGTTTATTTTCTGCAGAATAGTTGAGCTGGACGTACGAGAGTGTGCTGGAAGGTTCATTGGCTGAAACATTCATATGATGACGTCATATCTTCTACTGATGACTTTTTGACCAATGGGGTCCAAGTACTGCAACCACGATGTGCGTAGATTACAATAAGGACTATTTGGTCACATTCGAATTGGTGAGCCAATGAACTTTTTAGCCGAAAATTTGTTCCAATTCTAGCGAATTTTGTTGGGAGAAATTGTCAACAAAAACTTATCCTTTGTATTTGTTTTCTTTTTTTGTTTCTTGTAAAGTTTTTATCATTCTCAAAAATTATTTTGAGAATACTTTTCAGAGAGAGAAGTAAAATCACACAAAGCAATTTATGGTGTGAAAGGAATGTAACACTTGTAAAATAGTGTTTTGAGTACCCAAAAATTGTTATCCAAATGCATTGAGACAAAATAATCCCCTGGAAGTCTTTTCGTTTAAAAAAATTGTTCAGATTTCATTATTTTCGCTTAGAGTAGATTTTTTCATTTAGATTTTACGTTTAATAATTACAGATTCAGGCACGATAACCTTCGAATGTATCTCGTATTTTTATTTTCTGTAAAATGATATAGATTTTCAATGACTCATTAATGCAAATATCAAACTAAGGAAAGAGTTTTTAAAATGGATTTTGAAATAAAATCTTCAGTTTTTGTAGAAACTATTAACACTGTATTGACACGACTTAAAACATTTTGATGGATTGCTTACGGCTATTCATTTCCATATTAGTAAAATATTTAATGTTCCTATTATGAAGATTAATTTATTTCATAAAAAATAACGGTAATAACTTTAATTTATTATTTGAGATTTGAATTTTAGGAAGGAACATTATATTTTCTGTGTGCTATTTAAATCTCTCTCTCTCTCTCTCTCTCTCTCTCACACACACATACACACACACACACATAC
>CAUZXS010000320.1:35000-57500 GCA_963585895.1 Sepioteuthis lessoniana | reverse complement strand
GGGTTATCGAAGAGTAGACAAAATTAAATACTTTGAATGGTAGGCTAAGTGCATTAAAACAAGTTTTATTTTTTCATTCAAGCGTGAAATTAGCATTTAAGGTGAGGTGACGATATCCAGGCTCCATTAATCATATAAGACGTTATGACAGCGGATCAAGCGTACCGATTATTCAGATAAGAGGGGGTTTGCTATTCTGAGAAACTCGACGAAGAAAACTGGTTAGTTCCATTCGGCCATTGTGTAGCTAGGTACAGAAGTGAGAGAAGCTCACGTGCCTGACCGAGAATGAAAGAATCACCCAATGATCACAAAACAAAGAAAGAGCTGCAACTCTATCCTGAACATTGTGACTGCCGTCTTTATTTACATATTTCCCTGGTCTATGCAACTTAAAGAAGAGAATAAACAACAACAGTTCCTATATCTAAAAACATCGTGTGTTTTTGTGTTTTCGCTCACTGTTAAACGATAAGTACTTCACCGTCATCGATATAACAGCTGTTGGTGACAACACAACAGTGCCATGCTATGGATTTTCGAATCTATTTTATTCGTCATCTAATAACCAAGTTGTCATATTTATATGCGAATTCAATATTGACATCTCAATTGAGCAAAGAGAAAACAACATATACTGAGTGAAACTTCATATATTTAAGCTGTGCCACCACAATTAAACAATGGGCCGTGGGAACAACTGGTTCACCGTCTACTTCATGTTCCACAGCTATTTCATCTCTCTGGATTATTATTATTATTATTATTATTATTATTATTATTATTATTAAATTCCTTATGAGTTTTCACTCCAGTCTGAATGACAGCATATTGCATCTGGTCTTCAGAATTTTTCCTAATATTCTGACCAATCTTGATTTGGATGGTCTCGATTCGTGTACATCTTCCAGCCCATTTTCCCAGATTTTGGAGACCGTGCCAAGAGCGCCAATTACAAATTGTATCACTCTCACCCACTTGTTTCACAGTTGTTGTTTTTTTTTTTTTTAGTTCTCTGGTAAGATCCAAGTACGTTCTCTCTTGTCACTTTCTTTCATTTTCCCTCAGTTCAATTATTTTATCTATTTTTTAATAATTATCGCAAGGTCTGATTTTCTGGCTTGGTGATTTTTTTTTATTCTAAATTTCAGAGAATTTCATGTGTCTGATTTTCCAGGATCATTATCATTATTAGTTAATTTAATCATAAAAGTACATGCAAAATGTCTTTGTATTTTTATATTTTATAGGTAAAGTATATAAACTTCAGAATAACTGAAAATAAAATTTTATAAAATAATACTACTTAGTGAATACACATTCCTTTTATATTTCCAGTATGTATGCCTGTATCTGTACGTGCATAGGTGCTTGTGCAGACGTATGTATGTATGTGTGTGTGTGTGTGTGTGTGTGTGTGTGTGTGTGTGTGTGTGTGTGTTTGTCTACGTGCATGCATATGTGCATACGACCATATACATTCGGATGCTCGTGTGCATCTGTGTATGTGCGTGTGTGAAATTTACATAACGGCTGAGTGAAAATCTTCAGAATCAAGCATCACTATTGATAGCGTGATCATATGATAATCATTGAGATACTGGAGTCCTGTTCTCTCTTTAGAGTTACATTTAATTTTCTTATGAAAACATCAGCATTAAGAAACTAAAATGAGAAGCAAATTGTCTGTAGGAAAGAATTCTTCTGGTTATATCATATTTTATGGCTTTGATATTTGAGTCGATATCAGGATACGCGAACTCTCCAAATCACGCAAAATATTCTGTAAACAAGATGTTTTTTTTTTATTTCCTTTGTTCATTTACTTTTTAAAATGGTGATGTCTATTGTTTTTATACTTTATATTTTAAGTATTTTTTAATTTTTTTTTTTAATTTTGTTAGTATTCGACTTATATTTTCTCGCTAATATTTTTCTTTTAACTTACTTGACTTTTTCTCTCTTTTAGATTCGAACTTCCTCTGTCTAATCCTTTATTATTATTATTATTATTATTATTATCATTATTATTATTATTATTATTAAAAGCAATATTCGTAGTAGTAATGATATTATTATTATCATTATTATTATAATTTCGGAATTACATTTATCAATATTTCCATATTGGGTAGGTTTATGATTTATACCCCACCCCCGTCATTCTCTTATATTCACCTTTGGTTGGGAATATTATATTTCTTTTGCATTTTTACTTGTTAATCTTTCTTTCTTTCTTGTTAGTATATTTATTGAATTATTTTTAATTACTTTAACAAGGAAGCTCTTCTTCTTCTTCTTCTTCTTCTTCTTCTTCTTCTTCTTCTTCTTCTTCTTCTTCTTCTTCTTCTTCTTCGACGTCGTCGTCGTCGTCGTCGTCGTCAACGTTGTTTTACGCTTATTTATTTTGCTCGATTAGATTTAACAGAATATATGCAGTATGACGAAAATCGAACGACAGCAAACTTTCAGAAAACTCCTGGAATATCCTTTATTTTCTTACGCAGGTTTTGAGTTGAGAAGAAATAAAGTACACTCAAACAAATACATACTTGGACTTGACTGTATGAGCCCAATTTCTTAAACGCATATATATATATATATATATATATATATATATATATATATATATATATATATATATATATATATATATATCACCTTATTGGCCTAATGGGTAAAGTGTTCACCAATGGTCTGGGAGACAGGGGTTAAATCCCAAGTCAGATCACACCAAATACTTTTAAAATGGTGCTTGTTACCTCTTTGCTTAGCATTCAGCATTATAAGGTATGTATAAAGGGTAAAGTGGAGCAGTCCAGGGAAAGGAGTAGCGCCCTCCCCTACACCTTGGTGTAGCATCGATTGAAAAGGTGCCTTTAGTTGCCCTCTTGACACCAGTCACCAAATCATATATATATATATATATATATATATATATATATATATATATATATATATATATATATATATATATATATATATAATTCTTTATATCCTCTATAATTTTGTTGGCGTGAAAAAAACCTAGATTGTACAATTTGCAAATTCTACAAACTGATATCTGGGAAAAAAATTAATTAAAAAAAAAAAGACCAAAAACACACGTGCTACTTGAATGCAGAAAATATAAGGGGTCTGATAGATATTGTAAACTCTGTATGGAGAAAAAATTAAACCTAGCTCCATATAATAAATCAAAGATTTAATTAACCAAAGGTCTGAAATATTCAATATTTGGAGACATAGGAAAAAGTTGATTAATTAGTGGATAAAAGGATTGATAAAGATTGTTTAACGTAGAAAAAGGAAAGTTTTTTCAATGCTAATTTTATGTAGAGGTGAAGGGTCTTTTTAATCAATAAAATGCATTTAATCCTAACCTACTTCGTCAATGAAATCCTGAAGTGCTGTTTAGGCCAAATATAGGTAGACTTGCTTTTTCCCAAGTAGGATTTTTTTTCATTATATATTATATATATATATATATATATATATATATATATATATATATATATATATATATATATATATATATATATTCAGAGTCGGACGATATTTTCTGAAGTAGATAGAGTCCAACCACTACAAAGATAGTGAACCATATGCACTGGGTATATAGTTATAAATCTGACAATCGACATCCTATTTTAAAATCAAAATCTCAAATTTGAATAACTTAATTTATTTCTCTTTTGAGTTAGAAAGTAAATAATCATTTTCTTTTTTTTTTTTTCTTCATTTTTCTAAAAGAAACAACAATAATTCCATTAAGTAATGCAATTGCTCTCTTGCAAAAACAATGTTTGATTTATCCATCAATAAATCAAAAATATATTCTATATAACAGCTACTTCCTTAAAATATTGAATATTTATTTGTATCCTCGGAATGTGACGCGTGTGCGTATGTGCGTATGTATGTGTTTACGTGTGCGCAAATATTATGATTTTCTTCGTTTTAACTTTACATAATGTTCCTATAGATGATATAATGGTTCAAATAACTACCTTTAAATCATTTTTATATTATATGGAACCGCGATTACTTGAATATAAAACAAAACAAAACAAAACAAGAGGATACCCTTTGGTGGTGTGTCACCCAGTCGCTACCTCAACAACTCGTAGGTCACTGCTCCGATGAAGGATCAAATCTTGGCCGATCTGCTCACTTTGTGTCTTTAGATCTAGACAACCGAATCGCCATTCATCAAATAAATCATACAGGTTTGGTCATTAATAACAAGATCTAAGTCGCAATGCCTGATAGAAAACAAACTTTGGGTTGTTAGATAATAAATAAAAAGTTTAGTTCTCGAAAAAAAAAGTTCGTTTCTAAAAATAAAGATAAACAAGTCCGTTAAAAAAAATAAACAAGTTTGTTAAAAAGAAAAAAAAACAAGTCCGTTTCCCGTTGAATATAGTAATGCGATCCAGACACCTGGCCCTTCTTAAACTTGGCAGTCTTTCTATGCTAATAGTCGGCAAAATTTTTCTTTAAGCTAAGTCGGTTAGTATTTTTCAATATGGTAATCAATTTTTCTCACATCAGTTTTCCATGAACTAAATTACGGTTCTCGCTTCTTTGTCTCAGAATGTATGGTTCAAGGCTCAAGTGCGAAGAGTTAGAGGTTTACTCTGGCGACTGCTGCCTGCTGTCTGTCTCTCTGCTGTCTTTGAAAAAATCTTGGTTTATATAATTATTCTTTTCTATTTCCTAGGATGCGTATATTATCAAGGCTTTTCTTCTTAGTTAGATTTCAGTAATTAATTCCATCCATAAGTTCTTATCTCCCACTTTAACGGTGATTCTCTGAAACCGTTACTCAAAGGGGGAGATGTTTCCTTCCACTTTCGCGTGTCGGCCGTTGTCCCTCTTTTCCTGGAGCTCTACGTCAAATTACACTGTCTTCTGAAGAAAAAAATTAATCAAAAATGTTTCCAGTTATCAGGATTTGATATTTTCTCATAACAATCTTATCTACACCTGGGTTGCGACTGACCCCTTTATCTGACTTTATCTGTCCGACATGTCATGTTTTGATTTCGTTGTCTTTTAGTACAATGCAATATAGAAAATTTAGTTTTCTCTCTTTCCCTTTCTGATAAAAATAACAATTCCATATTTTGCTTTTCAGCCCACCCAAAAAGTAAACAATATTTCCTTCGCTGTTTTTCATTTTGACTAGCATTGAATAATTCTTTTAAAATCAATGTACTAATTACATTCTTCTAAAATCCTTCCCGATTATTTTTTACTATTAAAATCATTCTCGGATTTCCCTCACTTCAGATCTCCGTCGTATCACCAACTATGTTATAGGGGCCTTAAAATCTGTAGGGGATTGACTCAAAGTATTCCAAAATCCACCGATAGGGCTGACGAGGAATAGAGTCAAATTGATTTGTAAAGAAGTGAGATTACTTTCTATGTTAATGTTTTTATATCAATTCTTTTCTTTCATTCAGTCATTCTATTTCGTCTATTTTGCCTGTATTTTTCAGATTTTTATGTATCAATGTAAATGATGGGTCAGGGATATATTATCATTCAGCTGTTTTATAAAACATCAAAACAGACCCACCAAAATGGATGAATTAATGTTTATAACAAGATTCAAATTACAAAAAAGAAATAGGCTAAAAAAGTCCCCTTCCTCCTTCTTTTTAAAACTCTCTTGCAATTTCATACCCCATATTATTCGGATTCATGTTTCAAAGATATAAATAACATTCGATGTATAAATTCGTAAATGTTCTTTATTGATCAAAACTAACAGAGAAATAGAATGTTGCTTGATTTAAGAACATATCCTGAAAACGAATCGTTGTTTTCTCAAATTTAGTCGCTTCATACGTTACGAAATATTTTTCGTTCTTTAGATTAGATTTGACTTCTTTGTTTCGTGGTATATCAACTCTCGTGGGCAATTCAGTGCCAAAGAGATTTCTGTAGAAAAAAAATGTAGTGGAACTTTTTAACTCATATCCGGGTAATAAGGGGATTCATACTATTCCAAAATTTATTCGTTGGAAAGTGATTATAATAGCAGCAGTGGAGTTAAAACTTGCTTACAGCAATGTAACTCATAATCAAACTCGTTAACCATTACGCCACGTGGACTCTTCCCTTTTGTTCCCTTAATAAGTAACAATAAAAAGAATTTCAATGGATGATAGTGGAATATTTTTAGAGGGAAGATGTAAAGTAAATCCTCTTTTAAAAAAAAAGCCCCCGAACAAGTTATAGAACGGAAAATACTTTCGCCTGTCTCTGTTTAATTTGGGTTCCAGTTGCAATAACACTCTACGATTATGTTATGGCTTCGTTTTTGGTAGGAGAGGAATTTTGTTAAGCATTTCATTAATACTTCAGTTTATCACAGCAATGAATGACTTCCAGCGTGAAAATGTTTTATATACAGACTGTTGCCCAGTCGGCTGGGGCTGTAGAATACACTGACTACTTCTCTGCAGAGTGGTAAGACCCCCCTCATCAAATGAGTGTCCTTGTTAGAACACTAAACAATTTGATGGTGAGGTTTCAGCAATGCTGGAGCTTTGGGGAATGCAGAGTACCCCTTCATTGCCATTGCTCCCAGGTCCACTCTGGCCCGGTGTGGTAGCACCTGATAAGGGTCCTATCTATGGGTTAAATAGAACTAAACCGTGCTTCTTTCACTATACTAATTTTTGCATTTAAACTGCGTATATAAGCTAAACAGAATTGTTTAAAATAGAATTGTTTTGACATTGGAACTGCGTACTAGCGCTGAACTGAACTGCATAAAATAGAACTGTTTTGACATCTAAACTATGTACTTATGCTAAACTGAATTATCTGAAATAAAACTGTATGACATTTAACTCTGTGTATTGCCCAGTCAACTGGGGCTGTAGAATACACTGACTTTACCTCTGCAGAGGGGTAAGACCCCCCTAACGAGTGTCCTGATTATAACGCTAAATAATCTGATACTTCTCTATACACATCACACTTTCTTCTTTAAATTCTCTATGTGATGTTGTCTAATTTCAAAAATTATTTTGAAATGAGAAAATTCTTAGCGTTTTCTGAGCGTCACACTGAAAATAGTTGGAAAAACTTTTTATTATTGGTACACTATTCATATTTAATATATCCTTTGATCATATTGTTCTTTCAATCATAAACACACATGAAAATATTAAACCATTTACTTCCTGAAGACAATGTAAAAAGTCAGAAACACGTGTTTGAAGAAGCCTGTGCCCCACAATTTTACAATACCAAAACAACCCAATCCAAGGCATTAGCCTATCACCGGCGCAACTCCTACTTCACCACTGACTCCGTGATTCAATTTTTTTACAGCCAACCCTCTACAAGCGACATCCCGAATGGGTAGCAGCTGCACAATGCCACGATGTACTCCTCCACCACCGAAACACCAAAATAGTAGAAAGGTACAATAGACACACCGTCAACCTCTCCCCATTACAAACATATATATATATATATATATATATATATATATATACTGTCATAAACTGAGAACCTGTTTCGATGTATCAAAACTCTTTATTGAGGCTAGACCAACGAAGAGCTTCAAGCTGGAACTGAAACCCGCATGACCTTCGTCAGTTTGAAATCTTACCTCAGAATCATCGATATTCTTGCTGTAAGTTAAAGAGTTTTTAAGTTATATTTACGTATACGTTATCGACAACCAGGAGTACTTAGCTATTGAATTTCCGTGCTCACGTTTGCATAAAAAGAAGAAAAATCGACCGCCAACTTAATAAATGTATATTTATTTTATTCCAACCAATATTATTACATTAGACAGAAAATAATACAAACGAAAGATTGTTACTCTTAGTAACATTAGACTTGCCTTGAACAATCGTTTTTAACCAAGACTGTGTCAGCCCAACTATTACTGATATCAATTCTCTCACTGAAGTTCATCTTTCAAAGAATTCTACTGGCAGATGTCTTCTTGAGTTATGTCGTCCACCCCAACAGCACAGTACTTATATTTATCATATTTACCCAACCCCTCTACACGGGCAGGATATGACACAAGATCAATTTTTAAGCGGAGTTTAACAAGTTTAAATTCAGAGTTTTCCTTCTCCTAGACTAGTTGCCTCACCAAGGCTGAAGAACTTAGTTTGTCCTACTATTTACCCATAGCTGGAGGGAGAATAATTTGATTCACACCTTTCCCAATGGTATTAGTGCTATTTAAAATGCAATCAGTCTCGTCCAAGATTTGAACTCGTGTTGCCGTGTCCATTTCCTACGACGATAACCATTACACCACGAGCACCTCCAGTACTTCTATTAATACTATCTGGAGGTTTGGCATTTTGGTTTACTGGCAATCGGCGTTTGAAGAATATCATGGAATCCTTTCTGGCAAATTGTATGTTTTGGGGACAACCATGTGTCTTTGCGTTTAGTGGGTACATTCAGCAGAGGCTGCTACTAGAAAAAGACACAACGCTCAACTAAAGCCTTTGCAGTCACGTGCATTCCCACTGGCAGCCGAGAGAAAATGGTGCGTCCGTCTTAGTTGAAGAGGAAAAGGATCCTGAAGTCGATTTTCTCTTTGGCACCAGGAAGTCGACCTTTTTAGACATGCACCAATTTTGCTACCGTTCAGAGGCCTCCGGGGGAAACTCTTACTTTTGCAATCATTTTTTTCTTGTTATTGTCTTTTTTTATTTAAATCCGTATATATATAAGTATAAAAATTCATGCATTTATTCTATATATATTATCTACATATTCAATGTTCCATGTTAACCAACACAGTTTTCTCTTTCTTTGTAGACACATTTATAAATAGAGGCGTCTGAGGATAAATTCTTATATTTTATATTCACAAAACTCTAGTTAATATCTCATAAGAAACTAACTTGACATATACGGTTTCAATATTGACCTATATCGATTCTTTTATGGAAAGTCTTTATGAATATTCACATTTTGACTTAATTTAAGTTTCAGATATTCTCATAGCCTAAGTACGTATATCAATATCAGTTTCCTATGAGCTGGGATCATTTGAAGTGAATCGATCAAATGACTCTGACTCTTTTCATGACACCGCTTCCTAAATGTCGTTCAGATTTCTTCTGAGTCGTTATCAATTGCCAAATATTGACCTCGGTCCAAGACAACTAAAGAATCAATCATGCTGATCTGAACCTAAGATTCATCATCGATGCCATTGGTCTTTGCACTTAATCCAGTTATGCTGATTCCATTTCATTACTTTGTCAATCAAAAAGTTCGATGAATCTTACCAATAACATTTCAACCTCCTTCTTTCACCAATGGTTATATTAAGTAAGACGTGCTATTTATTAGGTCATTTCAAAGAGGAATATTGCATGAAGCCATAATTTATAGGCAATAGGATTATAAAGAAATTAACACATAATTTACATGCAGTGTTTGATTCTTTATCATAGTTAATACATTATATCACAAGGTCCCTCTATAAAATTATTGAGGCATATAAAAAATATATCAATAACGCATTTTTTACTTCATTGGTACGGATATAGAATTAAATAAAAGTACTGCGATAGATAGATAGATAGATAGATAGATAGATAGATAAAGTTAGTTGGAAGAGAAGGAGAGAGGGAATCTATTATCGTGTTGGTACAGAATGAATGATGCTTGGTGACCCTTACTTCTCCGCTACAGTCTATTTATCACAGAGGCGGGAAACTGATTGTCACCAAGTGACATTGATTTTGTATTCATGCTTTCCTAACTTAGATCTATATATGGTCTACACACCAACATTGAAAAATGTTATTCATAAACTACCAAATTATATGTGTGTGTGTGTGAATTAACTTTACAACTCGCATATGCACACACACACACACACACACACACACACACACACACATATATATATATATATATATATATATATATATATATACTTAGAGAGAGAGATATGCGTGTATTTGGGTGTTTCTGAACTTATACACACGAGAGAATGCTCAACCCAGTCGGCTGCGACTGTAGAATATGGCGACTGCATCTCCGCACCCACCGCACAAGTTTCCTGAATACAATACTAAACCATCTGATGGTGAGGCTTGGAGCTTTGAGGAATAGAATATAGGTCTTCAACGCCATTACTCCCAAATCAACTCTTACTCAGAGAGTAAGTACCAGTTAGGGTCCTTTCTATGCGTCATATAGAACTGTTAAACATTTAATTTTGGGCAAACGAATGTCTGATATTAACTTGAATTGCTGGCGTTGCATAACAGTATTTGAAACAATTTATCTGAGTGCAAACAAATAAACTCTGTCTTATTTTACATGTTACAAACAAACTATTCGTTTACAAATCACTCATATCCACAAATATGTGTATGTGTGTGAGTCTGTGTCTGTGTCTGTGTGAGTGTCTTCAAATTCATTTAAACAGGTTAATTTCTATGGTTTTTAGTGGGATTTTCATGGAATAGATAAATTAAAAAAACAAAAAACAACCGACATTATTAATCCAGCAGCATAAGATTTCCGCTAAATATTAATCGTATTTCCTTGATATACAGTTTGTCTCTCTGTCTGTCACTGAAACTATGTCATCACTGACAACACAATTTTCTTTGTTCATTGCCTTGTATTCCTCTGGATTTTCCTTTTAATAGATCCATTTTTTAAGATATTATCAATGCTAGTACAATGTGAATTCATACTTGTTATTGTTTAGCTTTCTGGCCCGAATGCCAGGTGGTCTATCGATAGACTAGAACAGCAAATTAATGTTGGCTTTATTTATCCGTACTTCTAGCTAGGCAGGATTTGACAGTTTTTTTTTATAGTGTGGATTAAGAGGAGAGGATGCCGCACACGAGCCGAGACTCGTGCGCTGGTGCTCAAAGGATCACTAATGGAATGTGGTAAATTTGCTAAGCTCTCGGCACAAAGCCAGCTGACCTTGCTGGTCATAGATTCTCTAAACCCGAAAGTTTAATAAAATTTGAATCTACGGTGTCATTCATACTAAAGTTGACTCATAATAGGGGTTATGAGAGCGGAAGGTCGGGCGCAAGTTGAGGCTCGAGCTCTGTCGGACTATGTAGATTATCGGCTCACTTAGTGCAATGTGAGATTGATGAGCGTAGCTCGATACAAAACGTGAGTCCGAGACGTATGGCCGATTAAAACTTAAACTGGACCAAGGAACCCAGTGCTATTCAGTATTATCAATGAAAATCGTCCACCTAATGGTTGCTCAGCCGAAGTCAGGGACCTTTAGGTTTTAAGTCCTCTATTGATCATTGACAGCATGTCCGGCATGAATGCCAGACGGCCCAGCTAAAAAGCTGGGGCGCAAAGCTAACAGCAAATTAATGCTATGTATCACTGCCTCCCACCAGACAGGACTTGATTCAAGGACAATGACTCAAAAGTCGGTTTATAGTGGGGGCTAGGAAAGGTTGAAATTGGGCACGAGCCCAGGCACGAGCATTACCAGACAATGCTGATCACTAATGAGCCTGCTGCTGGATAATGCTGGCCATCAACTAACTTAGTGCTGTGTGAGCTTGATGAGCCTAGCTCGACATAACATGACTCAGCCACGGATGCCTGATTTTATCTTCAACTGGACCAAGACGTACAATGCTATGCATTATCAATGCAGTTCACCCACCCGAAGGTGACCCAGCCGAAGTCAGGGGCTTTTCGGTCTCACGTCTGCTATTGAACATTGATACCCTGACAGGCACGAATGTCAGACGGTCCAGATAAAAAGCTACGTACTCATTGCATGCCATTGTATTTATATTTGCAAACAAATAGCTGTTTAAAGTGAGAAAGAGTAGAGGAATTTGAATTTGCATCTTATAAAGTTGATATAATTAAGAATATTTACATGGGGTTAGTGCTTTCTAATCTATTTTTGAAAAATAAATTTGTGTCAAGGCTCCGTCGATAATACGGAAAATAAATCCAGTTACAAAAACAAATAACTTTAATTCTATTCTTTTCTGCTTAATTTAGATAAATAGTTAGATTAGGAAAATTTAGCATTGAAAACCGGGAGTGATTGGAAGATCTGGCCTTTCTCTTCTTGGATAATATCCCCTCAATTTCAAATAATTTTAACGAAGTTAATAATTTAATTTTGAATATTAGATGTTTTTTTTTGTTTTATTAATTTCATAATTGCTTTGCTCACTAATAATGTTATTAATAATAATTGATTAAAAATAAACAGATATATTTAAGTAGGTTTACGGATTAATCAATGACAACATTTAAACAAATTAAACTTTTACTTTTATTTTGAGAGCACAAAAATTTAGATTAAGTTCATTTCGAAGAGGTGGTATCTTGTGTTCATTAATAAATTAATATTCTTTTATTTACACTGACACACAGACACACACTCTCTCATACACACACATACAAACATACAAATAATTAAAACATTAAAAAAGAAATAAGGAATTTTTCCGGCTTCGTTATATATTTAGATTGTTAAATTGAGTTTAGGCGACATAGATTTGATAAGAGCGGAGGAAGAGAAAGGGTGGTAAGAAGTTTTATCTTTAAAATGTATCGAAAGTGAAGCAGCAAGAACGACTTATATCAAGCCAAACAATTTAAGAATAAACGGTTATGTGTACTTTAACTAAATTAAAACTTAACTACTTTTAAGGTATAAGTATCCACTTTTTTTAACATTATGAACATGAAAGAGAAACTTCACGAGAGAAACTGAATTTGTTCGAATATTAGCACAAAACAAAGACTCAAGAACCAAAATCAAAAACTGTTAATATGCATTAAAATGGCAAATGTAAAATGTGAAAACAATAAAACGATTAATCACATAATGAAGCAAACTGGCACAAAAGGAGTACAATAATAAGCATTACTGGATGGGAAAAACGATCCACTGGGTATTGTGCAAGAAATTAAAATTTGAACATACAACGAAATTGTATATGCACAAATCAGCATCCAGGAGAATTAGACACATCCATTACTTCAGCAAGTAATAATGACGAAGAAAAAAAAGAGAATATGCCGTCTTATGAATTCAGCTGTTCTAATAGATCACAGAGTTTAAGTAAAAGAAAACGAAAACTAAGAAAAATATATGTACCTTATAAGAGAACTAAAAGAATCTGTGGAACATGAAAGTCAAGGTAATACCAATTGTTGTGGATGTTCTTGGAACCATCACCAGGAATCTGGATAAGGGATTAGAGGAACTGGAAATTCAGGGGAGAATCAAAATCATTCTGACAGTAGCATTATCAAGATCGGCTAGAATACTGAGAAGTGTATAGGAGACTCGAGGAGACTTGCTGTCACTATACTCCAGTGAAAAGTCATCATGTGTATTGCTGCTGGGAAAATTTCGCAAGGAATAATAATAATAATAATAATAATAATAATAATAATAATAATAATAATAATGATGATGATGAAGACTAATGACCATGAATAAGGCATTACATCTCAGAGACGACGTTGACAGACTATATGTATCTAGAAAAGAGGGAGGAAGAGGACTTGCCAGCAACGAAGACAACGTTGACGCATCGATACAACGGCTCGAAGACTACATAGAAAAACACGAACGAGGACTAATTACAGCCATCAGAAACGATACAGACAACACGATAGACGATAGAATGGCAAAAACCAGGAAACCAAAATGGAAAAAAAGACCAACTCAATGGCCGCTTTAAATGCCTAAAAAACAACATATCACACAAGAAAACCTGGACCTAGCTAAGAAAAGGAAACTTTGAGAGAGAAATAGAATCTCTTCTAATAGCAGTAAAGGACAACGCCATTAGGACCAATCATATCACTGGAGAATAGATAAGACGCAACAAAACATTAAATGTAAGCTATGCGGTGACAGAGAGGAAATGATAAATAATATAATAAGCGAATGCAGCAAATTAGCGCAGAAAGAGTATAAGGCGAGACACGACTGGGTCGGCAAGGTGATCGACTATGAAATGTGCAAGAAATTTAAATGATATATGCACAACACAGCACCTGTCTATAAAAAAAACATGCATAAACTCCAATAGGACATACAAACGGATCACCTAATCCCGGCCAGAAGACCAGACCTTATAATAATCAATACAAAAAAAAGAATTTGCAAAATTGTCGACATTGCTGTCCCGGCGGACCACAGAATAAATCTGAAGTAATGTGAAAAGAAGGATAACTATCTCGACCTTGCTAGAAAATCGAAAAGGCTGTGGAACATGAAAGTGACGATTGTGCCAATTGTGATTGGTGCTTTTGGTACAATAACTAAAGGATAATTAAAATGCCTGGAGGACTTGGAAGCCGGCAGACGGGTAGTGACTATTGATTGACAGAATTGCTAGAAACTGCCAGAATCCTGAGACGAGTCCTGGAGACTTGAGGTGACTTACTGTCTCTCAAACTCCAGTGAAAAACCATCAGCTAACACTGATGTGAAAATCTCTAAAGGCGTATGTAATAATAATAATAATAATAATAATAATGCCGAGAGGAAAATGAAATATTTCATCACAGAATATGCGAATGCATCAACCTAACGCAAAAGAACTCCAAGACGAGGAAGGATTAGGTGGGAAGAGTTATCAACTCGTAATTGTCCGAGAAATTAAAATTTGACTATACCCCCAAATGGTATATGCACAAAATAGAATACGTCCTATTGAAAATGAGCCAAAAAATAATCTGGGATTTTAAGATGGATCTCTTAATTCCTACAAGGCGAGGAAACCTAGTTTTAATCAACAACAACAAAAAAAAAAAAAGAAAAAAAGAAGAAAAACGTACCTGCCATCTAATGGATTTTGCCGTAACGGCGGACCACTGACAGAAAATAAAAGAAAGCGAAAAGATAATCAAAAACCAGATGATGTCCGAGAAGTAAAAACATTAGAAAAAGAAAGTTCTGTGGAACATGAGTTTGACAGTGATAACAATTGTAATTGTCGCTCTTAGAACGGCTCTTCAAAGGCTTGATAACTGTTCTTCTACAAGGATGACTTTGTCATTAAATAACCAACGAAGATATACAACGATTTAACTAAGAAACCAAACCTAAAAAACAAATAATTGCAAAAAATGATGGCTTGAAATTGGAAATCTAGGGACGATAGAATTGTCAGAAGCGTCAAGAATTCCCACCAAAAATCCTAGAGACTTGAGGAGACTTGCTGTCACTCACATTGCTGTGAAAGACTCTTAGATAAAGCTGTGAAAAACTTACAAGTAGTTAAGTAATATATTTAAGATACATACATACATGCCGGCACGGTAAAATGATTGTTAATTCTATGAATGAAATACGAAAAAAAATGATTTTCGTTTTCAGTATCAGATTTATTGAATCGATGACATAGTTTTCTCGCTCGATGTTAAACAAAATTACAGCAAAATAGATAGCTCTATTGTTCTGGAAAATTTTTTAAATAAGAAATTCAAGTATGTGACGTTTGCAGTATTGCTGAAAATCATTTATTTTTTTCCATAAATATCGAAATAACTGAAAAACTGGTAATCACACAGTATTATTTAGTTTACTTTTTTCTCTCCAATACAAAAGTTATATATATATATATATATATATATATATATATATATATATATATATATAATGTCTTTTCCTTTCCGATTTGTATCAATAATGATGAGTCTGGACACAGTAAAAACTTAATGTCGTTTCTACATCTGCCAAAGATTTTAGACTTTTATTTAATCAACAATTAGGGAAACGAATAAATAATATTTTTCTCTTTTTCGTGATTAAAAAACTCAATATGCAACATTTAGAACATATTTACTTTTTTAATCAATATAATTTCATTTAAGGGAGATTGTCACATGCATTCTTAAGAACACACACACACACACACACACACATATATATATATATATATATAAAGAAAGAGACAGAGACAGACAGACTGGCAGAGACAGAGTTATGTGAATGGGAAGTGAAAATCAATTTTATTATTGGAAAAAAAGCGTTGTAATTTTTTGTTTCATTGGTTTGAAACCAAATCAAAGTTCGTATTTTTAATACTATTTATTACACATGACAATATAAACGGTTACTCATTTATGTACTGATTCATAGTTGGGCAGAGCCATTTGTCTGTTTTAACCCTCATCCCTTTTTGTGAAATGCTGACATACCTGAATACGAGTATACTTACTGTCTACATGTTGACTAAAAGCGCACATACACGCACAGGATATATATATATATATATATATATATATATATATAGAGAGAGAGAGAGAGAGAGAGAGAGAGAGACAGACAGACAGACAGACAGACAGACAGAAAGAAGGAAAGAAAGAAAGAATGAAAGAAATGCTGCATGTACGAAATTGATTGAGATAGTATTGAGAAGCATTGATTTGGATTGCAGGGTGGGGGCGTGATTTTTCATCATGTTATCTTAATTCTATCCTTTTATATTCTCACACGCTTGTCAAGATGAAACATGAAAATTAACAGAATCATTAATTTATAAACATAAAAATCTGTCCAATTACTCTTTAGATAAACGTGGATCTAAAATATTCCCTTTATAACAAAGAACATTTATTCCACTGACGAAAATCTTTGTAAAAAACCTTATGCTCCCAGAATCAAAACACAGCCCTGTGGTCAAAACATAGGTTCTACTGAATATATATATATTGTAAAGTCGATGACCGTACTCGAGAGTGACCCAACGACTCTCTTTTCAAACCTACTACTGTGAGGTGTAGGGGATAGTGCTATTCCTTTCCCTGGATTGCTCCACTCTACCCCTGATACCTACCTTATAATGCTGAGTGTTAAGCAAGGAGGCATCAACTACCATTTTTGAGTCTGTGGTATTCTAGACCTGAGATTGAACCCCAGTCTCCCTGGCCGCAGCCGAACACTCTACTCACAAGGCAAATATATCCAGGTGCGTGTGTGGATGTGCAAGTGTGCATGTGTGTGTGTGTGTGTGTGTGTGTATGCAGAAAGATATAGAGAGAAAAAGAGAGAGAGAACAGCTAATATATATATAGACAATATATATATATATATATATGAAGGAAACACACACACACACATACACGCACACACACACACAAACACACACAGACATATATATATATATATATATATATACGAGGTGCCTATTATAAGTACAGGCATTTAAAATTTTCGTAGACTCTTGACAGTTCAGTATGTTATTGCTATTCATCTTCTGAGATGACTGACCAGTTTTTTTATGATTTGAGGTTCAAATGAATATCTATACCAGCAATTGGAATACACCCTACGAAACCTGATTGTCAAAGCTGGTGAATTTCAAAAATGCAATCTGACACTTTAGAAGAACGATATGCATTAAAATTATGTTTTAAACTTGGAAAAAATGTCTCAGAAACGTATGGAATGCTTTAGACTGCGTTTCGACCATCTTGCATGAATCGAGCATCAGTTTTTGAGTTGCATAAGAGATTCAAGGAAGGCGGAGAGTCTGTGATGGATGAAGAGAGGTGTGGGAGGAGTAAGGAAGTCAGAACACCAGAGTTGATTGGCCAAATGGTTAGGGTTAGGGTTACTATGTTGAGGTTTTAAGGGAGTTCAGGAAGAGATTCCTAGGGAAGAGGCCAGCACTCTTTAAATCGGGTCAGAGGCATTTTCACCAGAACAATGCACCAGTCCACAACTTCATCCTTTTCACAGACTATTTGACCAAGATGGACATCAAGATAGTTCCCTACGCTCCCTATAGTCGAGACCTCGCACCCTGTTACTTTTGGTTATTCCCTAAGCTTAAAGGCCGTCGTTATGAGACAATTGAGGAGATGAAAAAGGCTGTGACCAAGGTAATTGACACGCTCACACAAGAGGACATCCATGGAGCCTTCCAGAAGTTGTTGGAACGGTACAACAAGTGCATTGCAACCGGAGGAGATTACTTCGAAGGGGACTAGAGTTTCCTGTGTGTACGAACAATAAAAGTGCCAATAAGAAAAAAGTCTTGAAACATGCACATCGTGTATATATATATATATATATATATATATACGCAAACAATAAAGATGAGAGATGAAAGGAAATATTTATATGTATATATATGTTTATACATATACGCGCGTGCGCACGTGTGTGTGTGTGTGTGTGTGTGTGTGTGTGTGTGTGTGTGTGTGTGTGTGCAATTATGAAATATAGTAATTACGAAAAGATTGGTAATTATTCTTAACATTCATGATATAAGCATGCGAAGTCCTTGTAGACTGAAGATACAGAAGCATCGGTCGACTAAAATCCTTTCAATAAAACGCACGTAAAAAAATAAATAAATAAATGAAAAAAGAAAGAAAGAAAAATAAAAGAAAGGGAGATAATTAGTTAGAAAAAAATATATATGCATTTTTTTTTTTTACATTTTTTACAGTACTGAAAAAATTATTGCAAGTTTGCATTACTAGTAATTCTTGTGAAAAAACCGCAGACATATATTTGAAAATAAACTTAATATACTTAGATATATGCAGTTTAGGCATAATCATGACTCATGTTAAAAGAACGATTATTCTTTTACGATTAACAAAACGGCTGGAGAAAAAACTTGACGGCAATTACACAAGAATACTGCGACCAATATTGAACAAGTCCTAGAGGCAACACCCCACAAAGAACTAACTCTACAGCCACCAACATCCAATCACGAAAACCATCCAAGTTAGACGAACCAGACATGTAGGACACTGCTGGACCCCCACATATGGCCGAGCAAAAGCAGGACGGCCGCCTCGAACATACCAACAGCAGCTCTGTGAGGATATGGGATGTAGCCCTGAAGACCTGCCAGAGGCGATGAACGATAGGGAGAAGTGGCGAGAGTGGGTCAGGAACATCCGAGCTGGTGGCACGTCATGATGATGATGATTATTATCACAAATTTTGACTATCCGTCGAAATCTAGGTGTACGTGCAAAAAACCTAGAGGCAACAATATTCTTTGTCGACACCTCTCAGGCCTTTGAGTTCATACTCAGAGGGTAGATGGAGCAAATACAACTCACCTACAGCCTACATAAAGAAACCATTGCAGCCATAATGATGCCATATAAAAACACGAAAGTAAAAGTCCGCTTCCCGGATGAAGATACAGACTACTTCGACACTGTTGTAGATGTGCTGCAAGGGGACACATTAGCTCCACATCTCTTAATCATCAACCTAGACTACTTGCTTAGAAGATGAAACCCTGCTACATTGTCTGAAACGAGCAGCTGCTGGCATAGGCGTCAATATCAGCACAGACAAGGCGGAATACACGCGCTTTAATCAATGAGGTGACATCTCCACACAAAATGGTAGTTTTCTGAAACTAGTAGACAAGTTCACCTACCTAGGAAGCAGTGTCTCACCAAGCAAGAGGGACGTCAACACGCGACTAGCAAAGGCATGGACAGCTACAGATAGATATCGGTCAGAAATAACTGATAAAATAAAACACACTTTTTCTCAAGCAGCATTCGCTTCGATACTGCTATATGGAGACACTACATGGACGCTAACTAAACGTATGAAGAAAAAGCTTGACGGCATTTACACAAGAATGCTTCGAGCAATATTGAACCTGTCCTGGAGGCAGAAGCCCACCAAGCAGCAGCTGTACGCCCCCCGACCACCCATCACGAAAACTATCCAAGTCAGACGAACCAGACCTGAGGAACGCTGCTGGAGAAGTAGGGAGGAACTCATTGGTGACATACTCCAGTTGATCCCTTCACATGAACGAGCAAAGGCAGGACAACCAGACAGAACCAATATACAACAGCTCTGTGTCGATACAGTATGTAGCCTTGAAGACCTACGGGAAGCGATGGACGATACAGACGGGTGGTGTGAGAGGGTCATGGATTTCCCTCTTTCATCCTCCATTGCTTCCGACAGGTCTTCAAGACGGCATCGAGTATCCGTACAAAGCTGTTGTTGATAAATTCTTATTGGTCGGCTAATACATATCAGTGTGATGGGTTCCATAGGATAACATCGCTTATGATTTTGTCCTAACTTCTCCAGCAGTGTCCTGCATGTCTTCTTATTTGAATACTTTTAGAGATAGGAGGTAAGTTTACGTTCAGCTGCAAATTTTGATGGATGTGGGTTTCTGTATATATATATATATATATATATAAGTGTGTATATAAATATATATATATATATATATATATATATATATATATATATATGTATATGAATAGGTCCACTAAGAGATTTGTATTATTTAAGACTGACAAGCCTATATCAGTGAGTTCGAGTCTCATTGCGTTCCCCATTCTTATGGCCTTGTGCCACATATATGTTCTCTGACAAAAGTAACAAAACGAAACATACACGCATGTAAGAACTAAATAAATAATTCCTGAAAAAATACAAGTCTCTTAGTGGGTCTATTCATTTTGAAACATTTACTTTTTTCTCTCTTTGGAAAAACAAAAGAAAAAGAAAAAAAAAATATATATATCAAATGAAATGAAAAATGAATACCGAAATAAACAACAATCACCGGTGTAGTATGAAAGGAAATGTGCAAATTCGTAATGTCTAAATGCATATAAAATATGAACGCACCCACCCACAAACATACGCACCAAGAAATGAATATGTTTTTGTGTATATTTGTAGGTGTGTGTTTAAGTTTGTGTGTGTAAAAATGTTTTGCTACGCATTTTTCTTTATTTTTATTTGCACACATAACTGTTCATTTATCGAAATTGCGAATAAAATTGATGGAGTCATAGAGCTCGTGCAACTGATTGATTTCCACGTCGCATGTATTTATATTACCGACCCAACATCAAAGCTACCGTTTCATATATTTCTCAAATCATTAATGCATGGAAATTTGCTTTCCTTACTTTCCCATTTGTTATAATCCATGATAAAATCTAGAAAGTCTCGATCCGATATGTTTTATTTCTTTGACAAACCGAAAAGCAGGTGGTTGCATTTTACGTGAGGAATGTTTAGCCTGGATCAAGCATAGAATAAATTCCAATAAGAACGTGTTATCTTTAGTATTAAGAAATCTATTCCAAGAGAATTCCCCAATCTATGTCGATGAAGTACAAGTAATTTGAAATGTACAAAATATTTGTCAAAAACGGAATTTATAATTCATAAAATTGCGGCAAACAAGTCGTTATGGTATATTATTTACATTTTTCGGACTATTGTCCTCATCTTTGTCGCCATGTTTATCACAACGTTTCGGCCGTTGTACGCTCCGGCCTTCTTCAGGTGGTTGGAATGTCGAACCTAACCATTTATTTCACTCACCGGGGTAGAGCCATGTTTAATGGATGTCGGTTATCAGTTATCATCTGTTAATTTCCTTTCCGAAAGGTGTCCACTGCCTTAACCAGGTATTGAACTCACACTCTTTGGGTATGTCACTGGATCTAACCAACCCCTTTATCCACTGAACCATATGTCGTTATGGTTTAATAGTTGTCCAGAGTTTCAGCTCAAAATTCTTGGTTAGCAACAACCCAGGGAAAGGAGTAGCGCTCCCTCCTACACTTCGGTGTAGTAGCTATTGAAAAAGGAGCCTTCAGGTCATCCTTGACTAGTCATCAACTTTACTTACATAATTTGTGTTATTTTATTTTATTTGTATGTCAGTTAAATATTTTAACGGATATGACCTTAAGTTGTAAATGCTTGTGTGAATCTACTGAAGTTATAGTAAGTTGTGTATAGTGATAGAAACGAGTAATGTTCCATTGGTTGACCACTCTGTAATAAAGGTTTGAATTTTGGCCCAGCCGTTTAAGTCGAACTCTTGTTTTTTGGGAAATTTTCTGGCTTAAAAAGTCGACTTTCACGCTGCATTTTACAGTTGTTGGTTTCTCATTTCATGGTAATGTACATGGTCAGTTTTCAATCGAAAAAAAAAACTTTATTGCGAGCAAATTCCCCGTATCTTTTGATACCATTTAATCTTCATACCATTTAATCATCATCATCATCATGTCGTGCCGCCAGCACGGATATCCCTGACCCTCTCTCGCCACTTCTCCCTATCGTTCATAGCCTCTGGCAGGTCTTCAGGGCTACATCCCATATCCTCAAATAGCTAATGTATGTATGCTCAGGCTAGTCGTCCTGCTTTTGCTTAGCCATATGTGGTTGTCCATAGGAGTACATGTCTAATGACCTCGTCCCTGCTTTAGCTCGGCCATATGCGTGTCTGGTTCGTCTAACTTGGATAGTTTTCGTGATGGGAGATAGGTGGCCGTATAGTTGGTGCTTTGTGGGCTGCTGCCTCCAGGATTTGTTCATTATTGCCCGCAGCATTCTTGTGTAATTGTCGTCTAGCTTCTTCTCCAGCCATTTAGTTAGCGTCTCAGTAGTGCATCCATATAGCAATATCGACACGAACGCTGCTTGGAAGAAACTGCGTTTCATTTTAT